>JAAEAF010002314.1:0-17140 GCA_011037195.1 Triatoma infestans
AATAGATGGCCAAAATTCCGAGTTTCAAGAAAATAATTAAACCGGAAGTGCGCTTTTAATGAACTTTTTTTTCAGTTTTGGATGAACACCAACGAATTTCATCAAATTTGGTACAAAAACTATAAAATTTAAGAATCCACCAATCAGATGTGCAGTTTTGTTTCGTTCAATTTATCGTGATTTTCTCGTAAACGGCTCCAAGATTTTGTTTTTATTTGTATTAATAGGTCAGATTTTTTTGAGGATTTTAGGGGATCGCTAACATTAAACTAAATCAAAATTCAGTTTATACAAGTAGTAACATTTAAGTAGCTTTTTAAGTTTAAAGATATAACGAGTAAAATGTCCGGTTTTTCACTACCTAAACTTTTGTGTTATATCTAGGATTTTATCCATGGTAATATGCTTCTTTTTGCTGGTTCTGACCGGTTTCGAGTCCTCATCTATCGTTGAGCCTATGACTATAGTTCGTATAAAAGCATACCACCAAAACGTCTAATCCATACTCTGACGATGGATGAGAATCGGAAACCAAGAAAAAGAAGCATCTAAGACGACGGCTGATAAAATCCCAGATTGTTATCCAGCAATTTAGGTCATCTAACCATATATTTATGAGGAGGCAACTTCAGGAAAAATTTCAAATTTGTAAACAATTTGTCAATTACAATTGTAATAAGCATTAAGAGAGGCTGGGTGAGTATGTCACCCCAATTTTTAGTTGTAAAGTTGTGATGTTTTGATGCAAAAGATGTGGAACGCTAAAGTGAAATGTCACTTTGGAGGATACAAACTTATAGTCTCCCAGAAACATCGAAAACTCGTTTTCTCGGGAAAGTGTTAATGTTGTTGGATGTTAGTAAAGGGAGGGAGGGAGAGTGGCTATTAAGCCAAATCTTCTGCGACCTGAAAAATTTCTTGATTTAAAAAGTAATTCGATCTTCGTTATTGAGGGAAGAAATGGAAAAAAATAGTAAAATAGCACCTTCGGTTAACAAATTCTACTGAAACATAATTGACAGATCTTCTGGATGTACTCAAGCAGAATGACTATTTTGTATGTTTAGAGACTTTCTTTTTTTTTTGAAATTCAGCTCTATACCACACATTTTGAGAGTAAAGGCACAAGCTTTTTCATGTCCAGAAGCCCTTCTTACTATTTCCGTTGCAAATTCATTTTGAATATTTGACACGATCGGAAGACTTCCTTTTAAAGTTGTAATGGAAAAAAAAAAAATTAATTAGACATTAATAAAAGTAAATAACATTATATTGCTACTTCAGTTAGCTTTAATTGTTGAGCAATTGAAAGAAACATATTTTATTTACTTAATTCAGTGCAATAAATAATGATTTGTTTTCAATAAAATTATTTATTTTGGCAGGTAAAGAAGCAGAGGCCAATAAAACTGGTAAAGATATTCCAGTTATAAGATATGGGAGTCTGCCACCTGGTGCATTAAGTCCAGATAGTGAATTATTGGCAGCAAAATTTAGGAGAAGCGGCAGTGAACGTCTTCGAGATGGTGCCAAAGCTTTCCTCCGAAGAGTTGAAAGCCTTAAATCTAGGCGTAGGAAAAGGCACAATAGAGATGGTGTTATTATTAGTGGGCCACAGGTTCGTAGATTATATATATATATATATATATAACTGTAGATTTTTCAATAAATTTTTTAATTAACAGTAAAGTAATAAAAAAGTAGTAAAAATATAATATTTTCAATATTCTTAGGTAGTTGATATGGCATCAATGGAAAGACGTATGCGAGACATGAATTGTGTTGATGTTACCCCACCAGAATCTCCACTTGCAGATTCAAGGTCATCGCGCAGGTATCTGGCTCGACCAGAATCTGATAGTGGTGCTTTATCTGATTCAGAATTGCCCTGGAGGCAACACTATTATAAAGATGCAAACAGCAATCATACTAAGGTTATTTCATTTCATATTATATATTTTGTTAACAATTTTCCTAGTTTGTCTAGTACAAAATTCTTCTTTTTGTATACTTGTAAACATTATTTATATATATAGGCTAGAGTAAGTCATTTTTAATGACTCATATAATGAATGTTAATGATGTCATGCTGTTGAAAAACTAAATAGCCTAGTTTGTTTACCAGCTTTACACATTCATTAGTATTTCTTATTGTATTGCTATTGTAATGACTGGAAATGTACATTTCAAAAGTATAAAAAATTTTAACTTTTAAAACAAATTTTGTAATCGATATAATTACTTGTCAAAAGAGAAATCATATCGCTTCAAGAATTCTGACGTTGCTGTAGGTAATTGTATTCGTTACACATCTTTACTACAAAAAAAAAATAGTAAATTTAACCGCCTAACTTGTTTATTTATCTTTTTTTTTAAATGTTTTCATTTAACGTGGGAACATAGATAAATTCTGATTTATTTTCTTGTTACTTACTGTTCTAACACAACGTGTGAGCGTATTCAATGCTTAAACTGATGGGTAATAAATATATCAAGTGAATCTAATAAAATGGGTAGAATAATTCTATTTTTTCAAGCTGTATGTTTTCAGGATGGGTACTAATTAATTGTCTGTTCTACAATTATCTTCGCAAACATATCAAACTATTTTATAATTTTTAAATAAAATAAATGACAGCAATTTTAAAAATGTTACGGTTATAAAGATTGATTGCAAGCTTATAAATAATTTGAATTTAATTTAAGCTTTTCGTTCTCTTCACTGGTGGCAGCATCGTCTTGTTTACAGTTGCTGAACGGTCTGCTTTCATTATCTGAACACTTACAGGGCTTGTAAAGTATTTAAATATTTTGTCTTATTTTTTCTCAGTTAAACGGTAATTTGCTAATAGCATGGACTTTCATCATACTGGAATGTGTCTTAATCCAATTATACATTAAACCTCTTAACAAATTTAAACAAAATTATACATATTTCCCAGATCTGCAATGATGATATAATGTGTTACAGGTATTAGACTTTAGTGATATAGAAAGAAGAACTGGTAGTACTAGAGAAAGATTATCACCTTCATCTAGAAGTGCTAGCCTTACAAATACACCCGATAGTAATACATTCAGGACTAGACCATTTAGGCGACCACCAGGTAATTTTAGCATTGCACTTTAAATTTAATTTTAGCTTTACTTATAGAATTGATTTAGGATTATATTTAATTTCTTGCTTTCAGATATAACAGTATTTCGAGAAAATGAAATAGAGAGTGCTGAAAGTAGCAGTGCTATAGCCGATAGCGATAGTGATACAGCGCCCAGACAAAAGTAAATATTATTTGAATAAAATTTAGCATTGTTGTCATATTTATAATATATAATAAAATATCAAAATTTTGATATTAAATTAGATAATCGTCATTCAGCAGGCATACATTTTTTTTATTATTTTGTATTTATTCAGTTAACCAACTAATCTAATATATGAGGTTATTTAAAAGGATTTATGTAAAATCTTAATTATCAAAAAATAGAGAACGACAGCACAATTGATTCTGAATACTTTTAACTAGTTTATTTTTTGTTCTGGTATCGCTTTTTTCTGAGACCATTTAATTGAGTGTTAATAAAAAATTAATCATCACAATGAAAGCATAAAATCATTAATAGTTTTAAAAATGTCCATTACTGAAAAATCCACAAAACTGAAATTTGACCTTTTAGTGAACACTGCAATAATGTCATTAATAATTTATTGTCCTCTAATATTTGTGGAGGAGATGGTGCATTAAATTTACTTCTTTTTTTTTTTATTATCTTTAAAATATTCATCAGCTAATAAGAGTCACGTCACACAACGAACCGATGAGGAAAACAGTTTACCGATCATTATTTTCTATTACTTTTTATTTTGTTTATTTTTTGCTGATATTTATTTCCAATTTAATTACAGAGGTGTGGTAAGATGGCATAGTTTCCAACGAGCTTCGGTCAGACCAGAATCTTATATTGGCCAGTCAGTAAGTTCAATGTCAAGTGGTCAATTGCTAGTACTTAGAAAGTTGGCCCTATTGAAACTTACTTCAATTATGGAAAAACATTGTCCCACGCATAGAACAGGATGGAATTGGGAATTACCAAAGTTCATGAGAAAAATCAAAGCGCCTGATTATAAAGGTAAAGATAATATTTATAATGTAGGTAGTATTTCATTTTTAATGTTACTTAATTGCAATTTTATTTATTTATTTATTTTATAGATAAAACTGTGTTTGGTGTACCATTAATCGTTTCGCTTCAGCGGAGTGGCCAAACCCTGCCAACGTGCATACAAATGGCACTTTCTTGGTTACGAGCTAATGCATTAGATCAGGTAATACTTTTAGTTAATTTGTAATAATTTATTTTTTAATATACGGTTATATTTTTTAAAATAATTTTTTCTCCTCTTTGAATATTCATTAATATAAACTTAAGTGTCAAGTGATGATAATATTAGACCTTGTATAAAATTACTGTATTCTTCCAAGAGTTTTCGGATACGGAATCTTCCTTGATTGGAGTTAAAATTAATGTTTAAACTATTATGTCATCATGTGAAAACTATTTTGTTAATTTATATTAGTATAACTATGTTAATTTATATTAGTTGTAACAATGGTATTTGTACTAGAAGAAGAGATTGCACTGAAGTATGTGAGTATTAAATATGCCAGTAGGGAGATATTAATTTATTTACCACTGGTAATTTAATATTTAATTAATTAATCTTAATTTAATTCCTACTTGCATACTACTGTACCTCATATCAAATTCTTTAATAACCAATGGAGTTTATAACAATACAACCAGAAGTTATGTTTATAGATTGTTTTAAGATCTGGTGAACAAAAAATAGTTTCTATTAATTGTACAAATTTCAAACATTTATTTTAATTCCAACTGCAGATAGCTAGGTTCCCTAAACGATTTTTTTTTTTTTTAGGGTTTGCGCACTGCGACCATCTAGTGATCTATTATGCTCCCTCTGGTACCATGGATAAGACATGCTCATCTAAGGCACTCCCTCCAGGAATGAGCTCCTTAGATCCCTCTAAGGAATCTTAGAATCTTGAAAGGTTCTAGGGCGGGTATTTCTCCCCCTACACCTGGTAACAGCCCAGGCTAATGAACCTTCTTTGAATAATAGCTTCGCAGTCCGTGAGGAGATGTATGGTGTTTCTTCCATCTCGCCACAGAATCTGCAGGTGCTATCATCTTCTAGACCCAACTTCCTCAGAAGTACCTAGAGTCTTCAATGCTCCGTGAGGAAACCCATAAGAATACGGGCCTTATTTTTACTCAGACTAAGAACTTCGACTTTTCCTGGCTTCGAGACAGGTCTTAGTCTGGCTCAGTTCTGGGTGTGTGTCCAGAGGCGAGCTCTTTCTTTGGAAATGCTTTGCCACGATGTCGGCTATTTCATTGCCTTCCGCGCCAACATGCCCGGCACCCAAAAGAGGGTAGCCTTATTATCTCTGCCCAGGTCATTAAGTTTGCCTAAGCATCTTAGAACTGAATACACAAGAGCTCAGTGCAAAAACCGTATCTTTTAGAAAAAAATTAATTTTAAGAATGATCCATCACTTGAAATCCATTGACATAATTTATACCTTCGTCCAGTAAATAAATAAATACTTTTCTTAACTTTAATTACCGACAGTTACATCTCTTAATGCATTCTTAATCACAGAGCCTATCGTAACACCATTTTTAACTTGTTCCTTTCTTAGGTGTTTACAATAAAGAAATTGTATCTAGGAAGTAAGAACACACTAGTTGATTTTATAAAACATCTTGTCGTCAATGTTGGCTTCGTTAACTCCACTAGAAAAATGATAGCGCTTTTTGTATACATATACATCATATAGGGTGAAAGTAAATCTCCCAGACAGAAGCATTATTTCTGGAGGTTTTGAAGATGCATTTGCTTATTATCTTGCTCGTCTACTGTTACTATTATATGGAAATTGTAGGAGTTTCTTATTCAACAAAAACAAAATTCTCAATAATTATCAAGAAATTATTAGCATTAACTCCCCGTTGACTACCTCTTCCTCAGGGATCTAGGAGTTCGTGCGAGTATCCCAACCTAATCAACAAACAATCTTATCAAGTAGCTCACAATTTATCTTATCTGAGGAGTCAAAATGTTGAACTCTATATATATTAGATCGTATACTGAACTATCTCACGTTAATAAAATACCGTGATTGTGAATCATTTCGTCACGTCATTTCGATGTCAAATCATGCTTTTTACTTATCTTAATTATATATTTTACCGTAGACACGGTAAAAAAATGTCCAATTTATTGTCTGATAAATTGTATTCAGTATATCCAACAAATTGTATATTGTTTTAGGTGGGTCTATTCAGAAAGCCAGGAGTGAGGTCTAGAATACAGAAACTTAAATCGATGGCTGAATCTCAAGGAGATGAAATAAATTATGAAGGGCAACAAGCGTTTGATGTAGCTGATATGGTTAAACAGTATTTTAGAGAGCTACCAGAAGCTCTTCTTACCAATAAACTTTCAGATACTTTCATTGCTATCTTCCAACGTAAGTTGCTTTAAATATATTTTTTTCTTTCATCTTTAAATATGTTGTGGATTGTAAATAGGTAATTATTGTATTTCCAGATGTGCCTGTAAGTCTGCGTATAGAAGCGATGCAGTGTGCTCTGCTATTATTACCCGATGATCATAGAGAAGCACTTCACCATTTATTACAATTTCTAAGTGAAGTTGCAGCCCATGCACCAACCAATCAGATGACGGCTAGCAATTTGTCAGTATGTTTAGCGCCTTCCCTATTCCATTGGACAACCGCACCTCTTAGTAGGTCTGCTTCAGTGTCGCCCCGACGTAATCATGGAGTTCCAGATCCCCGTCAATTAGGGCATAATAAAGCAGCACACGATTGCTTGCTTGCCCTTATAAAAAACCATAGAGAGTTATTTACAGTGAGTTTTTTTTTTTAATTTGTTTTGTTGCATTAGCTTACAATATAAGTCAGATTTAGTTTTGTGTAATTTTGGTACCTGTTAAATTAGTTTATCATCAAAAAGTAACCATATTCGAATACAAAATTTGCTGTTAATAAATTAATAAATTATTTTGCACAGATATGTGATGAACTGCTTGCTCAGTGTCACTTTAGCTATATGGAAGAGAGTGTACCTGTAGCTTTAGAAGAGCTTGGTGCAGAATTACAACAAGATTGGAGAGGCTATCTTTATGCTTGCCAATCTGCCCTTATGAAGGAAGCCAGGGAAAAGTATGTACAAAAGACAAATATTTGAAAATAAGACAGCATTACATTTATATTATTCATTTTTAATAATAACCTAATTTATTTCTATTTAGAAGCAGAGGTTGGGTAAATATCAGTAGTTGGATGAATGTGGATATATCTTATAAAAAGGTTGGAGATGGCCATCCTCTGAGGTTATGGAGAGTTTCCACAGATGTTGAAGCTCCACCAACCGAATTATTACATCGTGTATTGAGAGAACGACAATTATGGGACCCATCTCTGTTAAAATGGAGAGTTGTTACGAGATTGGAACCGAATGCAGAGGTATTCCAATATCTTACAGCCAGCATGTCGCCAATACCAGCTAAGGACTATTGTGTATTAAGGTATCATTTCTCTTGTAAACATTTGAATATATTAAACTGTAAATTTGAAGATGTTTCAACTAAAAGTCTTTGTTTGTAGATCTTGGAGGACAGAATTGGCTAAAGGAGCATGTGTTATTGTGGAAACATCTGTGGAACATGCAGAAGGACAAGTCCTGTCAGGCGGTGTACGAGGAATAGTGCTTGCTTCCCGTTATCTGATCGAACCATGCGGTTCTGGTAAATCCCGAATCATTCACCTTTCCAGAGTTGATATGAAGTAAGTAAATGTCAAGTTTAACCTCTTCATTGTTCGAAATTTAAGATATATAATAGGCAAAATAAAATTTTACAGAATGTAGCTTAAAGAAAGTTGAATATACTACTCGAACATATTGCCCAAATTTTCATCCCTGTAGAACCTTTAAAATAACTGTTATTATTATTATTAGTAGTAGTAGTATTCTTAGTATTGTTATTATTATTATTATTATTATTATTATTATTATTATTATTATTATTATTATTATTATGAGTAGGAAAGAAATTTTCTACCAGAAGTCGAGAACTTTATGGATAAGCATATTTTGCTTTGAATTGCAAAAAGGATTGAATCTGGTCCACCACATGTTAAAGTAATATCGCAGAGGTTCTTTGGGACAAATAAGCGATTCTATAATTTTGATAGATCAAATGTTTTGGAAATTTGTTGAAACTCGTTAAAAACTTTCTGAGGTAAGCATCTTTCCAAATGGCAAAAAAATCAGAATCTGATCCAACACAGCTTAAAATAATTACTCCAGAGAAACTTCTAAACAAATAAACGGATCCATAATTTTGATAGATCTATTTTTGGAAAACTACATTCCTTTGATTACAAGCTTTTAGTTTTTCAATTCAATAAATCAGCTTGTTAGGTCATTGTGTCTGCTTTTGTTGCTTAGCAGGCAGTGAACAAAATTGGCTTACAAGAGATTTCCTAAAAAGGTTTTACATTTTACATTGTTCATTTTGAATTTGATTTATTTTTTTGAGGTTTGTTCTCTGCTCTTTTATAAGTTGCTTATTGACTTATTTGGCTTACAGACTTTCTTTTTCGTGACTTACTTTACTTTTTCGTGAGATTTAATGTGTTGATACAATTCACGATGTGTTCCTTGGATTGTATATATGGATGGGTACTATTAATTTTTTTTTTTAATTTAAGGCGCGTCAACATCTATGGTCTTGGCGCCTGGAGCCTTCTCAGTGCACTGCCGGCCACTTGACAGTGTTCTCTCGTTACAGACAACACTGCCCATCACCGGACAGTGAGCTGTAGAAGCTCCAATGAAGTGAAAATCTAAGGTCAGCACTGCTGGACTTGAAGCCGAGACTACCGCGTTGCTAGTCCAGTGCGCTACCACTAAGCTAATACCTTCCCTAGTAATATTCTTTGATATGTAAAGTATGTTTAATTTCAGTACTGAAAGATGGTTGAAGTACGCTTGCAAAAAATAGGCCGTATTTTATTTTACTTGATAAATCATTTATAAACTCTTATTGTACTGACATATTGGTTTCTATTATAATTTGTTGAAAGTAGCGTAATGAAATTTACAGTTATTTTCAAAGCAATGAATAAAAAAATTGTAACGTTAGTTGTTCAAGGCAAGCAATAATATAACTTGCATTTTTGAGTAGCTGCTCTTGTGTTATTTAGGCTTTGCGTTAAGCCCTGTTGCTGCGGGTATCTCACAACATAGCATTTGGAACATAATGTATAATAACACATCCAACACTCCCACAACAAGCAGTCCTGCTGACATATTGATGTTTAACCAATCAACTACTTTGTTTTAGAGACACATAAACTCCTCACTTTAATTACTAAATTTTTGTCTATTCTAATGATTCTGTTTTATAATTTAGTCTTGCAAAATATATTTCTTGATGCCACTTCAAGATTCTCAAGATTTCTTTCTTCAAGATTTAGTTTATATTTATTGTATTTTAATTTATTGTTTTCTAACCAACTAGTCATTATCTGCGCATGTTCATGATATAATGCTTAACATATCCAGTTCATTTTACTTATTTTTTTTATTATCTTATCACTTATTCTTTTACTTTATTTATTAAGTTTATTAATAATAACGTGAAATTAGATGTGTCATGTATCTTATTCTTTAGTCCATTCTTCTATTAAATTAGTGAGGATGGTATTAAAGTGTGTAATAATTGTGACACTAACTTCTCAGTTTAAACAAAGTTTTGTTTTTTGTCTCACAGGGACGCTTACATTATAAACTGGGTAACTTTTAATGATTTTACTGATTACCAATTATAATTTCCTATTTTTATAACATATGAATTGTTTATCATGTATATTATACAAGCTATATAATATAAATAAAGGCTGAAGATAGCACTTTCGTGTCAAAACTGTACTTGTGAGAAACAAAATAAAAATGTCTGTAGGAGGTAGTCCAATTATTAAAAACTTATTCTGTAGTCACTTTACTGTAACTGTTCTTATTCGTATATATTTATTTGAGTTACTTCTTCGGTGTTATGATGAAGACTAATACAACTGTTGAAAAATTATGAGCTTATATACATACATACATACGTATATATACAAATTTCTGCCATTGCCATATAAACATTCATCATTATTGCTATATTTGGTTCAAAATAATTTACCTTAATGATACACATTACTTTAAGATATACTTAACTAAGTATTTGTAAATTTTGTGAGATTGAAGCTGCAGTTTTTGAAACTAAATTATACATTTTCAATTCTGTTAACGCAAGTTTTTAAAAAACTGTAGCAACAACCCCATACAATAGGCAAATACTTGAAATGTATGTGTTCAAATCAACCGTATCTTAAGGTACTTTATTAAGTTTAACAATATGTAAAAATAATTATTTACGTGTACTTCTAATTCAACATATTCTTTGCAGTTTTAGCAATTGGGCTGAACATCTAAAATAAATACTTAACACATAAAATAAAACTTGACTATTAAAGCAAATATAAATCAGGTGTCGCAAAATGGTCCCTTATGATAAATATCAATGTTTTCTAATATCTCGTGGGGATTAAATAGAAAAAATTTCCTCTTCAAAAAAACATTATTGTCAATCAAATATATATTATTTTCATAAAATGTTATTAAACTTTATTTTCTAAAGTCGTTATATATTTGTTATAAAAACGGGTCAAAACTTAACATTTAAATGCTGATGTAATCGTTTGTGTGGTAGCTATATGGGCCGCTGGCTTTTGGATAGCGTAGGGTTTGGTCCCTCCTCACAGTCAATCGTTTATATAAGTCACTTAAGACATGGCAACATAACGGCATTTGTATTTTTACTTTCTCTTATTGTTGTAAAAGGAAGTATTGGATCATGCCAAATTTTCACCGGAAATTCATATTTTGAGATCCCTTGAGAACGAAAAAATGCTTTTATTGACGTGTATGAATTCACGATTGGTGAATGTGTGTAAGCCCAAACTTGGTATTCCCTTTTAAGTCCACCACCAAGTTTCAGTAAAATCCATTAACCGGAACGATACGACTTTATAAATTGGTTGTTAATTCTCTCTTTTTTTTCTTTTCTTTTTTTTTTTTTACTTTTCACTGATTTAGGATTTTCATTAAGTAGAATGTCAACTGTACAGATAAGTCGTTAGTACTTTTATTTGAGGTTTAATTGATTGAGGGACCTGTCAGTGTGGTTTAAATTTAAACAGCCGTTAGAATCTTTGCTTGTTGAGAAAGAGGTCAGATTGGTTGGTCACAGTCAGGTATAACCTTGCATAACCCTAAACCAACTGAATGTGTGCAAACTTGCAATTTTAAAAAAAAAATTGTCAAATATATCATATTTATTGCAGCAAGAGAAGTTGTTTGAATGTTACACACCAAATTTTTAGTTGTTTTGGTTCCACAGAATAACATTGAATACGGTTCGCGTCTGGTATATATCTGATCGACTGGTCTTTTTCAGCGTTCGAATTTGAGACTCATACTATAAGTAGTTCATCAGACGTTGTAATTAATTTCAGTTTCTATATTAGTTTTTCTCTATTACAAAAAAAAAAATCAAGACATCCCCTTATGTGGGCGTACATATTATTATTGTAATTAATTACATACGAGTTTTTAATCACTTTTAGTCGTTTGCTAAAAGTAGTTGCAAAATAATAATAAACTGCTGATGAGCGGATCTGGGAGAATTAAATGTACTTGGTTTTACCCTTTTAATTACTTTTATCAATTATTTATATAAAACTAATAAGTTGTTATTTATTGCGTTACAGAGGAAGAACACCAGAATGGTACAACAAAACATACGGACATTTATGTGCATTATATCTATCAAAAATCCGTAGTTCCTTTAAGCATACAGCTGAAGGCCCAGAAAGTAAAGTATGATATAGGAGCAAATCCCTATCAGTGGACGATATAGGGGAAGTAAAAACCATTTTTAGATAAATAACATCCTAAAATATTATTTTAGAAAACAAAAAAAAAATCATGCCTAAATGAACTTGTGTAAAATAATGAATTATAAAAAAATTTTTTTTTACAGAAATGATAAAAAAAAATAAATGACGGCATGTACCTGTTCATTTAATATTATATTTTAATTTTTGTCTCTCTCTTCTATCTATTAGTCGTTGTATAAAGTAATGTAATACTTTTTTTGTAATGTGTAATAACAATTAGTATAGTTACACCAATTTTACTATATTTTTTATGGAATCCCTTTACTGTATATTTATAAAAAAGGGAATTAATGAAATATGTGCTTAATTTTTAGTTTGTTGATAATTGAATTTATAAATGTATTTTTGTACAGTAAAACATTATTAGTTCATTGTTAATAAGAACATAAATACCAAATAAATGTATTTTATTATATTCATAATCTTAAGGAAAACAAAAAAAAAAAATACAAATTGTCAAAAGTTAATGTATGATTGTTAAAATATGAAATAATTTTATTAAAGTACATTTACATGATGTACATGTTAAAGTTTTGTAAATGTATTTTTCAAAAAAAAAAAAAAATACATGTATTATGTGAACATTGTTTTCTAAATGGAAAAAAAGTTAATAATATTCGCAATATTTTTTTCATGCTAGTCATGCCTGAAAATTCATACAAAAATAAATTAATAAAAAAAAAATCTTAAAAATAAATATACGTTACTTGTGGCCGCTCAGGGATGTATATATATATTTAAAATAATTAAAATCAATGAGGCTAGAATTTTTTTCTGAAATCATTTTTATTTAAATTTCGAAATCATAATGAAACTTAAATTAAAAAAAAAAAGTTTGTAAATTGATTCCAGCTTTTATAATTTATGTGAAAAATGTATTTTATGAATAAGTAATTTTTTTTTTTTTTTTTAGTACTTATTGTAATCATGACATTTTATTGATTTGCTCTTTTATGATTTAATGTTTTGAGGTTTAAGTTGATGCAAGTGCCAATGGCACTCAATGCTGATGTCTATTTATTTTAACAGCCAAACAAAATAAATATGAAATCAAGTTTAATAATTTTATTTAAAACTATATGTTTCTTTAAATTATTTTGTCAAGATATTTTAATGTACCTAAATCATATCAAAAAAAAAAAAAAACATAAAATAATAAAAATTCTTAAGAAGACCATAAACTTCCAGACTGTTATAATAAATTATAATGTTGTAGATTTTAGTATTTAGGAAAATAACATTAGTCATTTTGTAGAATGTGTTAAATAAGTATAAATATATGGAATATTTTGTTGTAAAATATTGTAAAAAAAAAAAAAAAATAATACAGATATTTTTTTTATGTATTAATTTTTTACTTTTTAATGTAGCTTTATATAAATATATACATATATATATTATACATACAAGTGACTTGTACAATATTAAAATTATACATTTCGTCAAAATTAACAAAAGTCTAACTGAACAAAAAAGTGTACACAATTGTATAATTTGTGTTTTTAGTTATTGTATATCATTTTATACTTAGCTTTATAGGTTTATATTTATAATTCACCGCAATAATAATTATATAACATTCACATTTAACGCTAAATGTAAACCTATATTTATCATTATGAAAGTAAAAATTACTTGTGTACGTAATTAATTATTTTGTTATAATTTAGTCATAATTATACTTAAAAAAAAAAAAACTTTTGTTTAAAAAAAAATCATCTTTAATTTGTTTATTTATTAAAAAAAAAGAATAATGATTTCAGACATACCATATAAAATATAAGACTGGGACCAAATTACAAAAACTGGGCTCATTTGTTATTTTTTAGAAATATTTAAATATATTGTGTTTAAACTCATAATAAAGAATCTTTTCAATTCTAATTAAAAATTACAAACAAGAAGGAAAATGTAGGCAAACAAACATCACAGATTGACATCACATTTGATTTATATTTTATTAAGTAGAATTTTATCAATGATAGACAGGACCAAGAGTTACCATTTGGAAATTTTGGATTGTAAATAATTGTCATTTTTAAGAATAAAAGTAAAAAAAATAAAAATTAAAGGAAACCAAGTGTGTTAATAATAAATATGTATGAAAGTTATGTGTTTATACGTTAAATAAATGTTCAAATGTTATAAAAACTGTTTTTTTCTTTATAAACTTTGAAATATTTAATCTATATAATAAATATATAATTATAGAATTTTATTTAATAAGTTTATTTTTAAGATTACTTTCAAAAAGCTCGCTTTAAGTTGTTATGTTCGTTGCAGCTTTCTCTGCTAAACATTTACACAAAGAAAAAAGTACTCGAGAGATTTTAAATTAAAGATAGCCAAAGAACTGGACCGCCTTTTAAAATCCAACGATTGCTGGATGAAATATTTGAAATTGCAGATATCCTCCTATAAAAAGCAGGTAATGCATCGTCCTACTGAAATAAGGTGAGGAATATTCTCCTAAAGCCCTAAAGATGGCGAAGAAATAAATCACCGAAACATTGGTACTAAAACATTTTTACTTTCTCTTATTTATTCAACCTGACCAAACCGAAAAATTCTGCTATTGTGACAGTTTAGTGAATCTTGGTACATACTGTTAGAAGAAAAGTAGTCAGCGGCATCTCTGGGTGAAGCAAAGGTACTATAAGATAGGCCAGCGAGCGGCATCTCTGGTTAGAAAGGAGAAATTTACCCGCCTAATTTTATATGTTGCATTAAATCACCTGGCTTCTAATTGCAACTCTTTTAATACATGGCTCAAAGTAAATATGATACACCAAGTGCTAAAATTTTTAAATATATATAATAAAAACTTTCAGAAGATGGTATGTACAGAAAATATCTGTCAGAAATGCAGCGTCCGCTCTAGCGGTTACGTCGCCCCGGGCAAAAAAACAAATTGCCGCCCCTTAAGAATATATACACTACCGATTAGAAGTTTGGAATCAGTTAAAAAATTGGGCCTTGAACTACTTCACTATAGTCAGTCGATCGTGTCCAAGTTTCGTTCGCTGGAAGTTGAATGATGGCAAGTGAAAACCAATATTTTTAATAAATCTATAAGATTCTGGCAGACGATTTTATCGATGTAAAGCAGCTCACGTCTGAAGATATGCTATAGAAGACTTGTTAAGCTTTTGGATGGTTCTGACATTCCTTTTAACTGGGTGGCTCTTGTGAGAAAAACGCTTTATTCTATAGGAGCGGAGGACATCTGGGAGGCGCTGCATGCAGTCGTGATCTCTAATAACTTAAAAAATCGTTCTCTAAACTGACTTCAATGAAGTACTCAACTCTTCATATAACATCAACTGTAGATTGATGTGTCCCTTGGGCCTTGGCACATCATTTGTAAATATTAGGTTCAATATCATTAAAAGCAGATTGCTAACTCAAATTATAGTAGCTAGTGATCGTCACCCCAGGATTTTTTATAATGGAATAGCCCTTTTATTTGATCCTAAAAGAGTTGCTTTACTTGTGCGGTAGGCATCAATGATAATATGCACTTTATTTTGGAATGCAATTATTATAAATGTTTGAGAAGGAGGTTGTTAAATAGGTATTTACCTTCACATAGTTCTTATGTTTTTGCTAACTTACTAGATATAGAAAATAAAGAAAAGTTAAACCATTTATTTTATTTTATCTCTGAGGCTTTCGAGGAAATCGTATACATAGGTTTGTAATTTTTTGTTTTTTTTGTTCAGTTTTCAGCAGAGGTCGCTCTTGCTATAGAAATGTATATTTCTTTAGGCAATAAATAAATGAATATTGAATGAAATTTCTCACGAAATGTTTCAAGCAATTGGACCAGCCCTTTCAAGAGATTTTGAAGCTGCTTTGAAAAATATATCAAATACAATATCCAGTCAAATACCAACAAATGAAATTAAGCTGTAAATTTTATTGACAAGATTTAGATAAAAGTTCTGGAACTGTATATTGGTAGTTACATATAAATGCTTATAAAAATAAGGATTATATAATAATTTGAATCTATCCTTCAATAGTCTTAAATTTCTCATTTTAACATTGTATCTACGTTATTACATAAGATAATATTAATATTCGCAGCCCTCTATAGCTTTCTAGCTGTAAAACAAATGTAAAAAATCTGAACCCTCTCATGAAAAAGAAAGGAGGGAAAGATATCATGTCAAGCTTATTCCAGAAAAATATCTTGGCAAATAATATGCCAAGAATTATCTTAATAGCTTGCGCAAGAAATATAATGTAGAAAAAAGATAAATAAATATTTGAATTTATTAATATAATTAATATATTCATTTATTTCTAGTTTAAAAAATGAAGTGTACGCTTTTTTTTTTAATTATAATGTATGTGTAAGTAATTTTTTCACTTTTTGTGATTTTCTCCATAAAAACACGGACGAATTTTATTAAATTTTGTGCACTAACTATAAAGTTTGTCGATTACAAGTTTGAAAACTAGATTAAGAGAAACTTGTGTGAATGTTTCACACCAGGTTTTTTTGTTTTCTAATTAATAAAGTAACTAATTAAAATTAGTATTTGTAGTTATAAATATGGCCACCAGATAACAACACCTACTGAGAAATCAACTTATGTATGGTTATATAGTTTGCCACTAGGTGTCACTACTTCCAAAGTTTTTTTTTTGGAATTCCATTACGCCAACCACTTCCTTAAACTATTGAAAAAAAATGGTTTACATCAAAGGATGGCGCTGTGATCGGGGTGGCGAATTTTGGAACTACAATTCTGTATAAATCTACAATTCTGAAAGCTTATGCTATCTAGCGGCAATTATTTAAACTACTACAAATTCTAGATTAAGTAAGTGCTGTTACCTGGCGGTTAATTCAGAAACGTTAATTTTATTCCTTTTTAACTATTTCTCTTTTTTTATTTCAACTAAAATGTAAAAGTTGATTTTTGTTTGTTTGTTTTATGTGAATACAGTCTTAATTTTTTAGTATAAACTTCATCAACAACAATTACATTCTTAAAGCAGTTAGAAAA
>JAAEAF010002314.1:18196-34618 GCA_011037195.1 Triatoma infestans
CAAATAAATAAATGAGGTTAGGATTACACTATTTACCTAAATAAGATTCATTGTATGATAGCAAGCTCTCTATCAATCCAGTAGCAATGCTTGTGACGGCAATTTGCAGGACAATTTGTCTCAGGATAGAACACCCTTCACAATTATTTGGAAGAATATTTTAAATCGGTATTAAATATAATAAATACGTGTATCTTAATAAGACAGAAAATAATTAATTTTAGAGTCACAATTAGCCCCCTTTAACAAATAATTGAATAATTAGCTAAGGAACAAATATAAAAATTTTCTTTTTTCTAACTGCTTTAAGAATGTAATTGTTCTAGATGAAGTTTATACTAAAAAATTAGGATTGTTCTTATAAAACAAACAAAAAAAATTAAAATATTACATTTTAGTTGAAATAAAATAGGAAAAATAGTTAAAAATGAATAAAATTAACGTTTCTGAATTAACCGCCAGGTAACAGCACTTACTTAAACTAGAATTTGTCGTAGTACAAATAATTGCCACTAGAAAGCATAAGCATTCAGAATTGTACCATTGTACAGAATTGTAGTTCCAAAATTTGCCACCCGATCACAGCGCCATCCTGTGATGTAAACCATTTTTTCAATAGTTTAAGGAAGTGGTTAGTGTAATGGAATACCCCCCAAAAAAATTAGCGACACCTAGTGGCAAACTATGTAACTATAAATAAAATTGATTTCTCAGTAGGTGTAGTTATCTGGTGGCCATATTTATAACTACAAATATACTAATTAATAAAATGCTGTATTAATTAGAAAACAAAAAAAATCTGGTGTGAAACGTTCACACAAGTTTGTTTCTTTTACTCCAGTTTTCAAATTTGTAATCGAAAAACTTTATAGTTAGTTCACCACATTTAATAAAATTCGTCGGTGTTTTTATGGAGAAAATCACAAAAACTGAAAAAATTACTTAGATGTACATTATAATTGAAAAAAAAATGCGTACACTTCATTTTTTAAACTAGAAATAAATGAATATATTAATTATATTAATAAAATTCAAATATTTATTTATCTTTTTTCTACATTATATTTCTTGCGCAAGCTATTAAGATAATTCTTGGCTTATTATTTGCCAAGATATTTTTCTGGAATAATGCTTGACATGATATCTTTTCCTCCTTTCTTTTTCAAGAGAGGGTTCAGATTTTTTACATTTGTTTTACAGCTAGAAAGCTATAGAGGGCTGCGAATATTAATATTATCTTATGTAATAACGTAGATACAATGTTAAAATGAGAAATTTAAGACTATTGAAGGATAGATTCAAATTATTATATAACCCTTATTTTTAAAAGCATTTATATGTAACTACCAATTTACAGTTCCAGAACTTTTATCTAAATCTTGTCAATAAAATTTACGGCTTAATTTCATTTGTTGGTATTTGACTGGATATTGTGTTTGATATATTTTTCAAAGCAGCTTCAAAATCTCTTGAAAGGGCTGGTCCAATTGCTTGAAACATTTTGTGAGAAATTTCATTCAATATTTATTTATTTATTGCCTAAAGAAACTATACATTTCTATAGCAAGAGATTGACCTCTGCTGAAAGCTGAACAAAAAATACAAACATCACAAGAAGAAACATCATAAACATTACAGCTTAATCTTCAAAGTAATAAAATAATGCTAAATACTTGATAAATAAAGTAGATAGTAACAATGATTTAAATAGACTATTTATTTATACGAATTATTTTAGGGAAGGAGTTTGAGGGATCTCCTCCATACCTTTACAAACCTATGTATACGATTTCCTCGAAAGCCTCAGAGATAAAATAAAATTTTAACTTTTCTTTATTTTCTATATCTAGTAACTTAGCAAAAACATAAGAACTATGTGAAGGTAAATACCTATTTAACAACCTCCTTCTCAAACATTTATAATAATGGCATTCCAAAATAAAGTGCATACTATCATTGTTGCCTTTCGCACAAGTAAAGCAACTAACTCTTTTAAGATCAAATAAAAGGGCTATTCCATTATTATAAAAAATCGTGGGGTGACGATCACTAGCTACTATAATTTGAGTTAGCAATCTGCTTTTAATGATATTGAACCTAATATTTACAAATGATGTGCCAAGGCCCAAGGGACACATCAATCTACAGTTGATGTTATATGAAGAGTTGAGTACTTCATTGAAGTCAGTTTAGAGAACGATTTTTTAAGTTATTAGAGATCACGACCGCATGCAGCGCCTCCCAGATGTCCTGCGCTCCTATAGAATAAAGCATTTTTCTCACAAGAGCCACCCAGTTAAAAGGAATGTCAGAAACATCCAAAAGCTTAACAAGTCTTCTATAGCATATCTTCAGGGGTGAGCTGCTTTACATCGATAAAATCGTCAGCCAGAATCTTATAGATTTATTAAAAATATTGGTTTTTCACTTGCCATCATTCAACAACTTCCAGCGAACGAAACTATTGGGGACTCGACGTGGCAGATTTAAGAGCATCATTAAGAATATCACTTGGACACGATCGACTGACTATAGTGAAGTAGTTCAAGGCCCAATTTTTTAACTGATTCCAAACTTCTAATCGGTAGTGTATATATTCTTAAGGGGCGGCAATTTGTTTTTTTGCCCGGGGCGACGTAACCGCTAGAGCGGGCGCTGCATTTATGACAGATATTTTCTGTACATACCATCTTCTGAAAGTTTTTATTATATATATTTAAAAATTTTAGTACTTGGCGTATCATTTTTACTTTGAGCCATGTATTAAAAGAGTTGCAATTAGAAGCCAGGTGATTTAATGCAACATATAAAATTAGGCGGGTAAATTTCTCCTTTCTGGCCAGAGATGCCGCTCGCTAGCCTACCTTATAGTACCTTTGCTTCACCCAGAGATGCCGTTGACTACATTTCTTCTAACAGTATGTACCAAGATTCACTAAACTGTCACAATAGCAGAATTTTTCGGTTTGATCAGGTTGAATAAATAAGAGAAAGTAAAAATAGTTTTAGTACCAATGTTGCGGTGATTTATTTCTTCGCCATCTTTAGGGCTTTAGGAGAATATTCCTCACCTTATTTCAGTAGGACGATGCATTACCTGCTTTTTATAGGAGGGTATCTGCAATTTCAAATATTTCATCCAGCAATCGTTGGATTTTAAAAGGCGGTCCAGTTCTTTGGCTATCTTTAATTTAAAATCTCTCGAGTACTTTTTTCTTTGTGTAAATGTTTAGCAGAGAAAGCTGCAACGAACATAACAACTTAAAGCGAGCTTTTAGATCACTTTTAGCAACGCTAGACTTAGTATTGCAGCTGGAGAAGATAGTAGCACTTTGAAGAGAATCTTAAAAATAAACTTATTAAATAAAATTCTATAATTATATATTTATTATATAGATTAAATATTTCAAAGTTTATAAAGAAAAAAACAGTTTTTATAACATTTGAACATTTATTTAACGTATAAACACATAACTTTCATACATATTTATTATTAACACACTTGGTTTCCTTTAATTTTTATTTTTTTTACTTTTATTCTTAAAAATGACAATTATTTACAATCCAAAATTTCCAAATGGTAACTCTTGGTCCTGTCTATCATTGATAAAATTCTACTTAATAAAATATAAATCAAATGTGATGTCAATCTGTGATGTTTGTTTGCCTACATTTTCCTTCTTGTTTGTAATTTTTAATTAGAATTGAAAAGATTCTTTATTATGAGTTTAAACACAATATATTTAAATATTTCTAAAAAATAACAAATGAGCCCAGTTTTTGTAATTTGGTCCCAGTCTTATATTTTATATGGTATGTCTGAAATCATTATTCTTTTTTTTTAATAAATAAACAAATTAAAGATGATTTTTTTTTAAACAAAAGTTTTTTTTTTTTTAAGTATAATTATGACTAAATTATAACAAAATAATTAATTACGTACACAAGTAATTTTTACTTTCATAATGATAAATATAGGTTTACATTTAGCGTTAAATGTGAATGTTATATAATTATTATTGCGGTGAATTATAAATATAAACCTATAAAGCTAAGTATAAAATGATATACAATAACTAAAAACACAAATTATACAATTGTGTACACTTTTTTGTTCAGTTAGACTTTTGTTAATTTTGACGAAATGTATAATTTTAATATTGTACAAGTCACTTGTATGTATAATATATATATGTATATATTTATATAAAGCTACATTAAAAAGTAAAAAATTAATACATAAAAAAAATATCTGTATTATTTTTTTTTTTTTACAATATTTTACAACAAAATATTCCATATATTTATACTTATTTAACACATTCTACATAATGACTAATGTTATTTTCCTAAATACTAAAATCTACAATATTATAATTTATTAGAACAATCTGGAAGTTTATGGTCTTCTTAAGAATTTTTATTATTTCATGTTTTTTTTTTGTTTTTTTTTGATATGATTTAGGTACATTAAAATATCTTGACAAAATAATTTAAAGAAACATATAGTTTCTTTAAATAAAATTATTAAACTTGATTTCATATTTATTTATTTGGATGTCAAAATCAATAGAGATCAGCATTGAGTGCCATTGGAACTTGCATCAACTTAAACCTCAAAACATTAAATCATAAAAGAGCAAATCAATTAAATGTCATGATTACAATAAGTACTAAAAAAAAAAAAAAAAAAAAAAAAATTACTTATTTTTTACATAAATACATATACATATACATTTTTCACATAAATTATAAAAGCTGGAATCAATTTACAAACTTTTTTTTTAATTTAAGTTTCATTATGATTTCGAAATTTATATAAAAATGATTTCAGAAAAAAATGCAATTTCTTTAAATTTATAATGCATATTTTCAATACAATGAATAACAGAAGGTTGGAAAATACCACGATAATCCGTTAAACAAACGAATAACTTCTTCACTTGAATTCCTTAAACACACTGAAACCACATTTTAATAAAATACTTAACTTCATGGTTATTGAAAATGAATTTTTAATTATATTCTTATCGAAAAGTATATTAAGAATAAAGAATTTGAATTACTATTATTAACCATTGTGTTCCAAAACTTTAGGTATGAAGTTATTAGAAAAAGCATTGTAATTTAACAGATTTATTTATAAATTTGGATTTATTTATTTATTAATTTATTTATTCTTTGAGAGAGAGAAACTTTTGAATTGCACTTTTTTTGATGTTTCATTTACACAAACAAACACGTTTTAACTCACTACATTTGCTATGAATACTGGAAAATTATTTTCTTATTCGTCCTATTGACAGAAACTATACTAATATACTCCTACGTTCTTTAAATGTTTTTCAGAGAAAAATACTATATACTGTAGAAGAACATTTAGAATATTAAGTTTCCAAGTTGCCTCTCAGTTGTTAGGTAATACTAAATAGATTTTTCTTCTATAGAGCAGGAGTTTTCTTCAGAGCTGTCACTGGTATTGAATCTATTATTTATTTGTGAAATAGTGGGATTACCCACCTCAACTAGAATTTTACCTAGTGCACCATGTTATCCAATCATCATGCAAAACGTTGGAACCACCCTGGAGAAATTAATAAATAATACCAGACAAAAAATAGTTCCTAATGTAGTAATTTCTGAGTAAACGAATTTTGACTAACTTCATATCGGTTCTACTCGTGATTAATTTTTTATTCATTCACATGACTGTTCAGAAAAACATGTTTTTCGCTCTCAAATGTAACAAATATATTGATTTCCTGTAAAAACGTGAAAATCTGATTTTGCAATGCTTACTATCTCTTACAGCAGTTATGGAGAGTAGAACTTGCGTGAAATACTCATGAATTTTTCTCTTGCTGGGTTTGTCCCATTTTTTTTTTTTTTTTTAACGAAAGCTAGAATTCTTTAATAATCTACTAAAATTGCAGCTTAGACCAACCATTCTCTTCTAGAGTTCCTCAAAATAAATTTTCTCTGAATATGAATGTGATAAGATTTTTATAGGTATGTAAAAACCAGCTTTAAAGAGAGTCACTTCTACCAGAAAATCACAAAAAAACAAAAAAAACAGTAAAAGAAAAAAATTCAAAGGTGGGTAGCCTGTATACTGGACAATATCAGAGACTGAGTCTGTCTAGCATTCTTTTTCCATAATTCTGAATGATTTCGGATTTTCTTTATGTCCGATTCTGGTTCATTAAGCTTATGAAGAGAGAGATTGTTTAAAGTTTCTCTCAAAATACTCAGTAACACAATAAATATCAATCGATAGTATAACATACAAACAATCACAGAATTTAACAAAATGGAAGAAGTCTACGTCCCTATGCAACCTTTATGAATTGAACTCTGATGTTGAAAAAAAATTCAAGTCCGATTAGGTGGCAATTAGAAAAAAAAATATATCCTCATAATTTCAGAAAACTGTTTCAAGCAAATTTGTTTCTGCGATTTTTCACTTTTTGGCTTTTGTGCTGATCACAAGTAAATACGACTCCCGATGTGGCCTTGGATTTTAGCAGTTGTTGTAATTAACATAACACAAGATATTAAAATATATCTGTAATTCAACTCCCTGCGTTAGTGCTGATTTTATTAGACATAAAAACCGCTTAAAAAAATTGGCGATATTTACTTTATTATTATACTCTAATACTTGGAATGGAAGTTATTCCAATTAAGTTTTATTTAATTATTTCCTAAAGATGTTTGTTATCTATCTTTTATGATCACTGGTCGGCAAAGCCGGCTCAAGAAACACGCAAGATACCTGAAAAGAAAAAACGCAACGACTAATAAACAAAAAACGTAGAAAAGACAACGCGTTGCTGTATAATAATTATTACACTCAATACATCATGTGTTATTATTGTTACTATTATAACAATAATTTCAATATTATATTAATAACAATAATTACTCATTGGGAAAAATAGTGTTACTTCATAAATAACATTTTTTTGTAGTTTTTAGTTATAAAATTTTTCTCAGGAAATCGATCTTGAGTTTTGGTCACATAAAGAAACCACTTTAGCCAACGTTTCGACCACTATTTTTTAGTCCTCAATCAGGGCTTTATCTATTTTATTTTAATAATTCACAGAATTTATGAAATTTGGAATAAAATAAAAATAATAAACCAATGTCCAATAATAACTAATGATGAAAAAAATATAAATAAACATAAAGGCTGAAACCATTATAAACTAAATACTAGGTGGATTTTAACTTGCTACTTCTTTTGACACTAGCCTTTTTACTAGTACTGCCAAAGCTAATTCTTGAAATATTATTTAGCTCATTGGCTTGTGAATTTATAAATGAATCAACCATTTATAATATAATAATCTTTATTCTGTGGCCAATTTTTTCACTTTGCAGCTCTTGTCATTCAAGCTTCTGTAGCTAATTTTTTCACTTTGCAGCTCTTCTGTTATCTATCAGTTTGAACGTTTTTTTAGTAAATTCCACTTCTCTTCTTACAACTTTCTGAGAAAGGAAATATTCATTAAGATTAGGGTAATTTAAAAGCGCACCCATATAGAGAGAAATATTTATTTTAAAAAAAGAAAACATTTAAACATTTATTTAATATTACTATACAATCTTTAGATAAAAGTAACAAACATTTAATAATAATTTTATAAGGCAACATTAAACAACCAATCAGGTAGCAAGGAAAGATTGGGAAAATTCCCTTATCTAGTCAAATATCTACATTTCTAAAAAATAATACAATTATAGTAATGACGTTCTAATTATTAAACCTAATATAAACAGTATTTTGTACATAATCAGCTCCCAGCATACATCAGTATTTAAAATAATAGAATTCTCTCTAGATTCAATATTTATAAAAAGAAATATTTTGTCTAAGTAACTTTATTGGCGGAAGATTATCTTGATTTTTATACAAATAATGTTTGCCATTAATTACATTTATGAAGTCAGATATCTCTTTCTACATTTTATGTGAAGTACAGAATTGTAGTTATTAAAAAAAAAAAAAAAAAAAAATTCATGAAATAAAAAATTAATATGAAAATTTCAAAGAAAATTTAGGATCAAAGTTATTTGAACGGACTTCTAGAAAAAGAATAGTAGAATAAGCAAGAAATAAATTAAGAAATACCAAATGTATTGGCTGTAGGTGATTTTAAGTGTCTTTTTGGATTTACATGACTTCAAAATCTACTTTGTAACTTAATAGAAATGAAAGTACTGTGCTATTTGTGAGTAGTAATAAATTGATAAAGAGAAGTAGTTTCTGTATCATTTTTCATTAAAGTTCAAATTACAGCAGCGAGTTCAAATTGGTTATAAATTCCTATAAAATTAATAAGATTTTCTGTAATGCCACTATAGGGATCAGCACATATAACAATTTTTCAAATATCGAAGCAAATCATATGATATGTGATAGAAGCAACTAAAGGTATCGTCTATATAGTCTGCTTACATTTGCAACTTTGGGAACCATATTTCTTGGATATTAAATTGTAATTAATTTGCTAGTTATCGCATAAATTTTCATTGTAACATATTTATGTTATTTATATATACAATTTTGCCAGTTTTATTTGTCAAAGAAATTTATACAAATCGTATATAACTCCAAATATCTGGAACTCACAAAAATTATGATTTAGCAAAATTTGCCCAAAGTAAAAATCTAGAGTTAAATGCTGAATTTTCCAGGACTGCAATAAAATCATCTCTATTATCCATAAAATTACAGTATAGAAGACAATTTTTAGAAAACAAATACGTACAAAGAACAAAGAAGTGGCACATATTTATGTATTTACAAATATCCATAAAAACTGAACAGCACCATATAGGTAACAAAAAAACTAATCTTACGACAGTTTATCTTCAGAACAATAATTTATACCTATCCTATGACAAGTTGAGGATACAAAACTGTACATATCTGATGTGAACTTAATAACAAGGAGAATGATGAAAACTCCATTATTTTCTTTCAAATTAAAACTGTGACTAGTATAATTCTTTTATATCTATGCCATATATGTAGTAATAGCAGCAAGTTAAATAACCGGAACATCTTCAATTCTATAATTAGTGAATTAGAAACTAATACAGATCATTTAATTAAGCATTGTATAAAATGCACCAAATATTTTGCACACGTAAAATTATCTTTTGACAAATTAATATCATTAAAGCTGTTAAATTAAAGTTTACATATGTTATGCGTGAACCGATTTTGGATTTCTTAGTGTATCACTTTCTTGGGAGATTTCAGTTAATCTTTTCCTTTTACGGGGAGGCGGTGGAGCTTGTAGATATTTAGCTACTGGAACCGCTTCTGGAATAGTTTCTGATGTATTGCTATTATTATTAATATTATTATTATCATTATTATTATTATTATTATTAATATTAATATTGCTATTATTATTACTTTCCTGTGAGGATTGTGAAGGTGGAGATGGACTTAAGTTTTCGGGTTTATCACTATTACCTAGATCACTAAATTTAATTCCTGGCAATGGAATTGGAATTGGTATAGGCAGAGGGATTGGCAGAAATACTGGATATGGTACAATAGTGGTTGGAGGAGGAATTAATGGGGAAGCCGGTAAGAAAGGGAATAATGGTGGCTGTAATGGTCTATTGATGGGTAATAAAGGAGGTACATGGGACTGTGATGTCCTCTGTGGTAATCGTTGAGATCCGTTAAATCTAACATCGTGGAAAATATGTGGAGAGGGAATGAAACCTGGTGGAATAAATATAGGAGGACGATCTGGTAGAAAGTGATGAGGCGGGGGTGGAAGTGGCAACGGTGGTTGTCCCATAGGCGGTGGCTGTAGATGTGCCTTTGGAGGCGAAGATGAACCGTTACTTCTTGGAGAAAGGGATGAAGTTCTTTGATCGTTGGCTGTTGATATCGGATAGTCAATCTTGACAGTTTTTCTAATTCTCACCATCTGCAAAAAAAACAGCATCATATTTAATGCAATTTATATATATTTATTTTTCTAGTGATGAGTTCTAGTGACATCCACAAGAAATTAAAATGAACTAGAGTCAAAAAGGAACAGAGATTAGAATAGAAGAGATAAAATCTCATACTGGATTTTCTGGAAATGCAGAAGCCAAGTTAATGGTAAACAATTAAAATACCATCGTTTACGATTTATTGTATTGAAAGTGAGTAGGCCAACTGAACGAGAGTTTCACTTTATTTATACCTTTAAAATTGAGATTTTTTTTCTGCATTTTTTCTCAGTTAAAGTGTCTTAAAATAGCAAACATTAATAATAAAGTTTACAAACGTGATGCACGAACAGATTTAGGATTTCTAAGCGGTTCACTTCTAAAGATATTGCAGTTAATCTTTTCCTTTTACGTGGAAGCGCTGGGGCTTATGTACTCTTGTTTATGGTGTTCACATACGTAGACAAACACGATAGAACATTTGTTCCATACGTAGGCGACAATTTGTATTTCAGATGAAATCTCAATTTTGAAAATTTGACAGGATCAACTGGCAAAGCAAAAGAGAAAACAAAAAGTACTTTTCTTTCTGCTACATTCATCGCTCACTTTCACCTTCTGGTGAAAATACAACTTGTCTTTAAGAAGGACCTTAAGTTTAGTAATTCCACTAATTCTCGATTGTATAAGAAATAATAATTTTATCTGAAAAATAAAAGTAAGCTAAATAAGGGGTTCTCTTTGTGACAGTTCGATTGTCTTATGTTTTATTTTAATACAAGCTTTTGGATGTTATTGGGCCAGCCTCAGATTTTAAATGCTATTCTTAATATCACTCCATTTATTTTTTTTTTTTACAAATTTTCTGTTTTAGAGTATAAAATGTATATGGTTGGAATGTACCTCACTCGGACCAAATGCTTATATTAAAATACAAAAAAAAAATAAAAAATAAAATTAAAAGTTAAAAAGAAAATGAATGATAATGAATGCTTTGATATCTACACTGATGGTTCTAAAACAGATGTCCCTAGGTGAGCTTTTGTGGCCTATTTTGAGAACAATAAAACCCATGAGTAAATATTTCTATTGGAATACATCCACAAGAAATTAAAATGAACCAGAGTCAAAAAGGAACAGAGATTAGAATAGAAGAGATAAAATCTCATACTGGATTTTCTGGAAATGCAGAAGCCAAGTTAATGATAAACAATTAAAATACCATCGTTTACAATTTATTGTATTGAATGTCGTTCATTAAAAGTGAAGTAAATAAAAGAAGTCTTAAAGAGAGGGTAATAAACGTGGCAAAATTTACAAAAAGGGGCACACACAAACAAGTACATTGCACAAATTTACATAAGGCAGAATCTAATTCTATAAATTAATTACCCCAGATAACTAGAGATGGCCCATACAGAAACTATCTCTATAGATTTCACATTATTGCTCCCCTACTCTCAATGATCCCATAGGTACAGAATTTCATTCGACTAATATACGGCTGTCTACTTTAACAAAATCATAGATCTACGGAACGAGAACTGGAAGACGTTGATTCTTACCAGAATACCGGCGAAGCTTCAGCCACCTCAGGAGTTCATATTCAAAAAGAAGTCAATAATTTTATCACCAGTCTACATAACTGCTCACACCGCGTCACCCTCTCCTTTTCTAAATACTTAAGTATATATTACGTCCTTTATTGTGTGTAAAATTATAGTTAATATTTAATTATATAATTATATTTAATTTCAGTACAGTACGAGATAGTTGCTAATTTATAATTTTCTCCTTTCCGGCCTACAAAAAATTCCATAATATTTATTCTCCTACAAATATTTATAACTCAACATTATACAGTTAGCAGAACCACACATTAAGAAAAAGTCAATTTGGAGAGAAGCCTAACGTTTTTAAATTATGACAAATTATGGGATCCATCAATAATATCAAATTTCGGGCAGTAAATCAGAACGAGTTCAGCAATGGTTTTGGTCGAAACACTGGCAAGAGAAATGAATGATCTCTTTCTCTCTATGAGAATGTCACATAAAGTTGCAGAAATTACAGAAAAATAAGGGAAGGGAATAGCTAACTGGTTAGCCTAAACTGGACACGCACGAGGAGGGGCCTTGTGTTCGAGTCCAGCTGTGCTAACCTTAGATTTTTTTCTTCTTAGGAGCCTCTACAGCTCACAGTCCGATGATGGACAGTGTTGTCTGTAACAAGAGAACATTGTCCGGAGGCCGGCAGTGCATCTTAGAAGGCTCCAGGCGCCCGGCTGTTAACACGTCTTAAAAAAAAGAAGAAAAAAAAGAAGCAGAATAGTAAGTTACCTTTTTCTTAATGCCATCCCTTGCAGATTTCTTATCACTAGCTAATTGATTACGTCGAGGTGAAGTTTTTATTTCCACTAAGGGCGATGGTATTCTTGGTGGGGTTGCCGATCTATCAGTATCTGGCGATTGTGATCTACAATCCCTCATCCAGAGTTCAGGTGTAATTAGGTTAGCATTTCCACCACCTGAATCAGAACTACCTTGTCCACTATTAGCGCCTTCTCTAAGATGTGGGTGTAATTCCAGATGAGCTTGTGTCTCCTTACAGAAGATATTCATCTTATATTGATTCAAACATTTATCACTGTAAAACAGAAAAAAGTGAAATCAAATAAACAAATAATGTACAGTTTTAAAAATATTATTTTTGATTAGAACCAATGTTTTGATTAATATTACAAAAGATATTATTAGAGAGAATTTGATGTTAGCCATGAACATATTATCGTTCCAGTCTATTTTTTATTTCACGAGTGGCCAAAAGAGTAATCTTTAATGTTATATTGCTGGCAGCTTTATTTTAGTATTACGAAAAAAAAAGAGTTGATTACATTATCAAATATTCTATTTCTTTCTATTCAGCTGTTATTCACATTACCCATTTATTGGAATGTATCAAAAATTGATTTAAAACAACCCAATAGGATATTAATAGGTGTAACTACTACAATTATAATTAACTTATGAAAGATATGTAAAAACACATATATTCCGATAAGTTTCTCTTAACTTCTTCTTCAATAAGATGCTAAACTGTCCAAGCTTTTTCTCTTTGCTTTACATTAATAAAATAAAACAATAAATACGGCAGAAATGTTTATGACAAAAAGTTATTATTGTAAATGTTAATAGTGTATTAAAAAAACAGCCATGAGAACAAATTACTACAAAATATATCTTTAAAATTACTTCTCTTTTATATTACTTCCTTTAGTATAAAAGTTAGAAATATTAAATGATATGGGTAAAAATCTGGTGTCAAAAATAATACTCACACAACTTTTTCTTACAGCTATTTACCTAGTTTCGTAATGAGAAATTTATTTCAAACATAATTTTTACTAAATGTTTATTTGCCCTTTATTTATATCAATGAGAAAATCTAAATATGTATAATAAAATGGCAATATAAACAGTAGTTCCATATGGCTGTTGTTAATAATACCCACAAGCAAAATGTGGGTTGTCTGGGATTAAAGAAAAAAAAATTTCAACTTTTACAGTTTATATAACCGACGTTTTGGACATCTTTAGTGTCCTTCCTCAGGATTACCGTGGAAAAAAAAACAAACAAAGAAGAAAACAGAAAAATTAAAAATATGTCGTTGGCAACAATAGAAAGTTAAACAACGAAGACATTAGGGATGGGAATAGCGTACTGGATCCCAAGCGGGAGACCTGGGTTCGAGTACAACTGTGCTACACTTAGATTTTTTCTTCCTAGGAGCTTCTACAGCTCACTGTCCGGTGATGGACAGTGTTTTCTGAAACGAGAGAACACTGCACGAAGGCCGTTAGTGCATTGAGAAGGTTCCGGGCGCCAGTAACGATAGATGTTGACGCGCCTTAAAGAATGAAATTGAAAATAACAACAAAAGCATTACAGTGTAGCTTTTGTAGCTTTTCAGTGTAACAAAATATTAACCAACACAAAAGTAAAAATAAAAGAGAAATAAATAAATAAAAAAAAACACTAAAAGGTTAAAAAACATTAAAAATTGAAAATTAAAGGGAGGCAATACCTGTTAAGGACCGGCAGAGATGTTAGACGGAGGTTATTGTGTGGTTGTAGAATAAGGTATACTTGAAAAAGAAATATTGAAAGACAGAAAAGATGAAATTTAAAAAGTTGGAAAAATATGAAAAGAGGTAGAAGAGAAAAACAAATCAATATGTAATTATAAAATAATAAAAATGAATGAATAAATAAATGAATAAAAATAAAATAAAAAATGAGCGAGAGGTATAAAAGTTGGTGAGTGTAATGTACTGGGGGGGGGGAACCCTTTCTAAGGAAGCGAAAAATTTTGTAGGAGAAAGTGATCATGTCTGCACCTCCACTCTAGAATCAGTATCGATAAAATATCAATAAGGGAAGGGAATAGGTAAGTGGTTAGCGTACTGGACTCCCATGCGGAGGGCCCGGGTTCGAGTCTAGCTGTAGTACACTCACAGCTCACTGTCCGGTGATGGAGTTAAACAACGAAGACATTAGGGATGGGAATAGCGTACTGGATCCCAAGCGGGAGACCTGGGTTCGAGTACAACTGTGCTACACTTAGATTTTTTTCTTCCTAGGAGCTTCTACAGCTCACTGTCCATCACCGGACAGTGCTGTCTGTAACGAGAGAACAAAGTACGGAGGCCGCCAGTGCACTGAGAAGGCTCCAGGCGCAAATGACCATAGATGTTGACGCGCCTTAAAATAAAATAAAAAAATCCAATATCAACAATATAAACATTCACGTACAAAATGTTATCCAAATCATCTCATCCTCAAAATATCCCGTGAACTTAAAAACAACCTTTTAGAAAAACTATATCTCACCATGCCCGAGTCATCTATATTCCGTTCTTTCAACTACACAAACGACATCTCATACAAAATTATTCATATTTTCAAGTCTGTCACTCCCAATATCAAGGCTGGTCTCTACTCTTCCAACAAACACAACAATGTTTACTCTAAACTTTAAGACTCCATTGAAACCTATGACCAAAGAATTCTGCTTACAGCATAATTGCACTGCACGAAACTGTAACCATGTTCAATGGTGAATCAAAATAACTTACGAAAGAGATTTAGACAACAGAAATAGACATTTTAACAATTTATATTTACAATTTGTATTGTTTACTATTTCGTATTTGTTCTTCTAATCTACAATGATTCTGCTGTTTAAACCTCTGCTGTTTCAAAGTAAATATTTGTAATTTTTTTGTTTCTTTCTTTGTGTTTTCCTTGTAGATCCTGAGGAAGAACACTAAAGGTGTTCGAAACGTCGATAAATAAACTTTATAAGTTTACAAGTTTTTTTTCTTTAGCCCAGACAAACAACATTATGCTTGTTATAGTAAAATGACCTTTTTGAATCTGTCTTTTAAAAGTGTGACTTTACTGAGTGATCTTATTATTATCAGTTTACATGACTTTTTCGCATACTAACTATATAAATTCTAGCAACCTAGTGTGACCACATTACAGTCCATCAGGCAACACTCTTTTATCAGTCCCTAACAAAATATGGCTGAAATGCCGAATGGTGCCCCGGACCGTGGCGCATTGTGCATGTATTTTTTTATAAGCAAATTAATCGCCTACTACCTTTAATTTAATTTACTATGAATTGCAAAATCTTTATTAAAAAGGAAAATAACGTATTAAGCAAAAATTTTACTTTTGGAGAGGGATATAGGGTGCAAGAAAAAATTTCCAAACTCGGAATTTCAACAACACATTCAATTCTAATTAACATTATTTAGATGACAGAATTGTTTAATAAACTGAAATAGAACTTTAGATGAAAACCTAACCCCACCCCTCCTCATAAGTGCCCTTGAATGAATTTTCCCAGAGAAATATTTCAAATAAAAGTTTAGCTCTTTGTATGAGTAGTTGATATTCCAAGTTTGAAGAAAATCGTCGGAGCCATTTTTGAGAAAAACGCAAAAAAGTAAAAACAACCAACTAGTAAAGTGGTACTTCCGGTTGAGGAATATTGACAGATAACGCACCATCAGATCCCATGGTGATACCTAAACGGAATATCAAGTTTCAACTTTCTACGGTTTTTGTTTTTGAGGTATGCTGTTCACATACATACATACACAGACCATTTGCTAAAAACCTCTCTTTTGGACTCAGGGGACCTCAAACGGTTATTTCCGGTGAAAACTCGATATCGAAAATTTGACACGATTACAATACTTCCTCTTACTTAGAAGTAAGAGAAAGTAAAAATGTAGAAAGTATTATCCGGCGATTAATTTCCTTACAAAAATAAATGCAGAATGCGCCACGGGCCAGGGCATCATTCTGAATGTTTACCAAACATGCTAAGGCAATAATGACAGTCAGTTCTATCACTTTTATTTGAAATGTTATCAG
>JAAEAF010002315.1:0-134808 GCA_011037195.1 Triatoma infestans
TTTTCTCAGAAAAATTCACATTTCTCAATTTATTTTTTACTTGTGAAGAATTTTAAAGTTCCCTAAATTGATGAGGGTCCTTTTCGTTTGCCAACGCCCAATATAAGTGAAAGCGAATTTGAAATCTTGCTAAATGATTTGAGTTTCGTTTTTAGTACCAAATTACTCAAGAAATTTATTTTTTTTTTTAAACAAAGTAGAAAAGAGATAAAAGAATTACTATATTTATACTATTATTAGAAAAAAAAAAATCTTTTTTTTTTTTAAATTTAAGGCGTCCCAACATCTGAGGTCATTTGCGCCCGGAGCCTTCTCAGTGCCTCGCGGCCTCCGGACAGTGTTCTCCCGTTACAGACAACACTGTCCATCACCGGACAGTGAGCTGTAGGGGCTCCTAGATTTTTATTAATATCACTATTAATAAAAAAATATAATAAACAAAAGGGTTGTGTTGCCATTATAATATTATACTGTACAAATTTCAAACGGAAGAAGGCAAAAGAGACGCTGGACCAAACAATTTGTAGCTCATTGTGAAAAATATTCCCATTTACGTTTCTTAAGTTTTATAAGCGACACAGATCCAGACGATTATCAAAACTATTTCCGAATGAGCAGTGAAGTGTACAATGAACTTCTCAGTCTTTTAAAGCCTTCCATTACCAAACAAGATATGCGGCTTTAATTGCACAAAAATTTGAAGTAAAGCCTCATATCCATTTCTTTTTTTGTCTCGATCCGAATACCTCTTAACGTGATGTTCCACAACTCTGGCAATGATTTATAAGCTACAATAAAGTTCTTTAATATTGATTTTCTCGTTTCCTCTTATTCTTTCGGCCCGACTTCAGACGATATGGGCGACCCTCTTGGCCACAGCGACAGTAATTCCATGATGACTGCACTTGAAATACTGAATTACTGACAGTATTGCACTCAGACGATCAGTATTTTTTTTACCAATATTTTTGCTCCGCCCCAATATTTTCAAGATCGCGAAAGTATTATCAGGATATTGATGGTGTGTCAACATTTGCCCTCACACGATCAGTAATATTGACAGTATTTCGGTATACTGCCAATATTACTGATCGTGTGAGAGCCACTTTACTATTATTAAGAAAGCAGGCGAGAATTCGCAGCTTTAGAAACAATGGAAGGAAATTTGAATGAAATCTGGTTGTTAGATGCTTTTAGAGATGTGACCTAAAAAAAAATCTATTACGGCTCCCTTAGAGAACAGAGTTTATTCAGAGAATGTATTTGTTTAGGTATGTGTGTGTGGGTGTATGTGTGTGTTTGTTTGTGAGTAATGTTTGTAGCGTTTACGTTTACCTATTTGTGTGAAATATATTTACCTCCCACTTACCAATGGATTATTCATATATCCACAGTGTGATTAGAATTTCAGACTTTTCATATTAGTGAACTCATGGACTAGTCCCGTAATAACCGCCAACTGGAAAATTGGTATATTATTACTGCGTTCATTCTTTCTAAATTGTAATTTCATAATAATAATAAGAAGAATAATAGTGCTATACTTACAAAAAGAAAATATACAAGAGAACAAAACAAAACATAAGATTATTTTTTAAATATATATATATATACATAAATATAAAAGTATAATAACACTTTACGGCTTGGAGTAATCCGTCAGCCGGGGTCGAAGCCCAGAGTCGAGGGTGGAAGAATTGAAAATAAAACTATTAAGTTGATGTAATAACAATTAAGATTTAAAAATGCTAATAGACTTTAGTAACTCACAATTCAAGCCCAATTATTTTAAAGAAACTTACAGAAAGTAAATTCGCGAGAGAGAGAAAAAAAAATCATATCAAAATAATTAATAACAATATTAATACAAAAATAGTATAAATTTATCGTAATGTATTCTATAGATATATATAACTAATCAGTAAAAAAGATATCAGGAGAAAATAAAAAAATGAATAAAAAGCATAATAATTTTGAAGCAAGAACAACAGAAAAAGAAACAAACAAATAAGTAATGGCAAAAAATAAACGATAAGACAATAATAACTGTGCTACGTACATCGAAAGAAAAATCACAATTTTCTTAGTAAAGAAGGATAAGAGAAAGAATAAGTAAATTCATAAGAAACATTAAAAATTAAATTCAAGGACTAATTCACACCGGTAAGTCCAGGCATGGTGCGCTAACATGAAGAGAACGACAATCAGAGCCAGAACTTTTAAATAAGGTAATGAGGAGAGGACCAGACTCGCTGTCCAAGATACCGAAGTCGGAGGTCAGTGAGTATGGAGCATTCAGCCAAAAAATGAAAAATATCTTCAGCTTTTCCGGGAATTAGAGAGAACATATTTCAACTTCTTTTGCAAGCCAGACAACATGATTGAGATATAAAAGTTCTCCTCTTAACTTAAAAATCCACCTCAGATCACTTAGAGACCATCCATTTGAACCATCCGTAGGTAGAATTGTAATTTAATAATCAGTATCAATAATTTAGATTAGTTAATTTTTAAAAGTATTATTGAAAACTTTATGCGTATTTTTTTTTTTGGAAAAAATTTAGTCAATTTACTTGGATAAGATTTGCAATATTTTAGTGAACATATATATTTTGACCTAAAAAAAAAAATTGCAATAAAATAAACAAAAGATTGTATCCCATTTATGTATCAACCACTTCTGAAGACTTTATGATTTTGGTGTGTGATTGTTAGGGGATGTCAGTGTCAGTTTGGTTGGTTCATGTTATTAGTCTAGAATAATATCCACAAGGATTTCAAGACTCCCGAAGAAGTTGTTAGTCCCGCATTCTGACATTAAGAATAAATAAATTGACTGCTAATTTTCGTAATGATACCAATAATTTGTGCGCACTGTAAAACAGTTTTTTTCAAAACATGACCTAGATCCCTTTCACCTGCCCTACCCCTAAAAATTTCCTCAATTCTATTTCACTTCTTTGCCTATTATTCAACCTAACTTTCATTTCTGAAGGGGATTTAAGAAAACAAACTAGTAATCTTTAATTTTCTTTTTTATATGTTTCTGCGATGTAACAAATGTGTATGTTTAAAAATTCTTTCTTCACATCTACATATGTAAGTTCAATATTATTTTTATTTCCACTTTTTTTTGTAATTATTATTCTGCAGTTTACAATACTATTAGTGCATTGTGGTTCCTCATTGTATTGTTGTTTTTTTTTTAGTTTAAAGCCTTGATAAAGACAGGAAACTCTGTCGAAACATTGGCATAATTGAATTTTTCTTTCTTGACCGATCCTCACCAAATTTCTTCATAATATATTACATCAACGGTCAACAAATACTTTTATATTAAGAATAAGTAGTAATTATATAACTATTTTTATTAAATTATTCTGTTTTTATCATGATTGAAAGTTATTTTTATTTTTAATTTTATTTTTGGAACTTATAAGAAAACAAAATTTGGTAATAGTATAACAAAATTAATCTTTTTTGCTATAAGTTAAAGTCAATTTAAAATAGAATAATAAACCTCACTAAGGGCGAGAGAAGATGTTCATAGATTTTCTTGCGAAGGAACCTGTACAGCTCACTGACCAGTATTAGTCATTGTGGTCTATAATGACCATACGGGTTTTACTGCCCAATGGGAAGAAAAAAAAAATAACCCTTTCATATTAAATAGTTATAGAAAATAGACGTTATAGAAGCTAGTTCCAAGGTAAATTGCGGTTGTAGGATGATGATATAATCATTATTTACTCTTTAGCTGCAACATATCTACTAAAAGTAATAAGGAAAAGTGTAATGTTCGAGTAAGTGTGATTTATATTTTGCGCTAAAGCCATTTTGGCTACAAAGAGTGAAGGCAAAACATGTTGCTTTTTCCACAAAAAAAGAGAAAAAAACTGGTGCTGAGTTATACTTGTATATCTGAGCGGGACTTGTATGGAGCGCCCTCTATCAAAATCAACAAATCTTGTACAGTTTCAATTTACCAATCTAAACTGGCAGACTGCAAATAATCCTCTTAAAAAAATCAATTTTATCAGAAAAATGTTGCCAATAAAAGTGAAAAATATTTATATGTGCAGTGAAGCATTCCAAACTTAAAGAAAATCGTTGTCGGCGTTTTTTAGGAAGTTAAAAAAAAACAAACTTAAAAACTGTCCTATAAAGTAGCACTTCCGGTTTAACCGTTTTTTTTTTTCAAATGTGGAGTTCTAACAATGCTTGTAATGTGCATTATTATTATTTTTTTTTAATTAAAGGCGCGTCAACATCTATGGTTATTGCCGCTCGGAACCTTCTCAGTGCACTGCCGGCCTCCGGACAGTGTTCTCTCGTTACAGACAACACTGTCCATCACCGGACAGTGAGCTGCAGGGGCTCCTAGGAAGGAAAAATCTAAGGGTAGCACAGCTGGACTCGAACCAGAGTCCTCCGCGTGGGGAGTTCTACACCCACTTAGCTAGTCATACCACTTAGCTATTCCCTTGCCTCTTTATTATTATTATAATAATAATCCCAGAGAGCAGGGATGATACCTCGCACACCTTTTTTGCGTCTGACCGATGGCAGCGTTTGAGGAGGGACTTAGAGGCGGTGGTTGGGCGGCAGACTCTTTGGGAGAGACGATGCTATTCAGCGAGACCAACTGGAGTCTGATAGCGAGATACGCGAGGGAAATTCTCGTTACAAAGAAGAAGGACCTAGAGGAACAGGAAAGGAGGAACCACTAGGGGGATAGGACAGAGACCTAGCCTGATGTAGTGCTGGAATCAGCGAATCCAGGTTAGGTCCAAGCAGAGGGGGGGTGTTTTAGCCGGTAGTCTCCGGGAGTCCGGTACGGGTGCGTAAATGCATTTCACCACCCCCCCCCAATAATTTTTTTTTTGCGCATCGACAACTTAGGTCATTAGCGCCTATTATTATATAATTATTATTATTATTTTGTACGCTAGTACAAAAGAGATTGGGAAAGATTCAGAACAAGATATGTGTCCTCTTTGTAATTGCCAAGCACGGGAGGATCTGTTTCATTTCTTGGCAGAATGTCTTGCGTTTGTGATGGATGCAAGAAACTTGAAAATAAATCTAAATTATCAAAATATGTTGCAAAAGGACAGCCAGGTAATACCATTACAGTTACTCGTACGGTTCAAGAACAATAAGGCATTGTACAGTACTACCCCTTCTTCTCACAGGGGAGGAATTGAAACAAAGAGAAGAGATATTTTAAGACAGACTCGTTCTAGCTACCAAAGTGAAAACATCAGAGCCATATCAAGTTTTAAGACTTATTCCAATTAATTTATGCTTGTTAACTTAATATCTCTTAGAGAATATATCTTTTGAAAAACAGTGTGACTACTTTATTATTACTAGTCTTCATTCTCTTTTAAAATTACAAACTTATAAGCCCTTTTCACTAAAACGCTCGTGCTACACACTACCACTACTACAAATACAAATCCACACCATTACATTACATTGGTGGCAGCGTCGTCCCAGCCAGAAAGACTAGCACAATGGCTAATTTGGTCTAGGAAATCGGACACTTTGGCTGAATTTTCGCCATCGAAGGTAGGTAAACTATTAATTAATTGTAAATTTCTTAAAGAACTAGCTGGTTGATTGCTGGGGGTGGGAGGATTTGCTAATTGTTGCTGAGCAAGCAAATACTCTACAGCGGCGTCGATTTTCATGTTTTGTCCGTTAATTTTATACATTTTGGAAATACAAATTCACACGGGATAAGGGTGCAAATACAAAAATTGAAAAATGAAATTCAATAAAAATTCAATTATGGGAAATATTTAGATACTTCCGTTGAGAAACTAATTTAAAGTTAATAAAATTATCTGATGGATAATTAGTTTAATTATTAAATTGGAAATTTTACGTACTTGTAAATTTGTGGATTCTTGTTGAAAATATCCCAAACAGCTGGCACCAATGTAATGTGATTGGTGATGTTTGTAGTAGTTGGTTGTAGCGTGAGCGTTTTTAAATCAATTAATTAATCTAGATTAAATGCTAAACTCTTATGTTTTAACTTATAACTGGCACTGATTTGAAGAGGGCGATTCCTGAAGTGTCCTGTTTGAAGGTTGAACTTAGACTCTCTTTTTTGAACTTATGTTAGAATCTATTCTTTGGAATTGCTCTCTCTCTCTAGAGGGGGAAATTAGCTTGTACAAAGGTTGACCTAACGGGATTTGTGCCTTTGTTTAATGATCCAAATTTGCAGTACCTGACACTAAAGTACAATCTTTTTGAAGATAATTTCACAGTCTAATATATTATAAATATTAACAAAAATACAATTTTGGATACTATAAAATATTCAGAAACTTTAAACTATTATTTATCGATTTTGTCCTTCCACTACACGTTACTTGAACTGTGGCTTCTCCATCTCGGCAAATATTCTCTTTCCGGAGGAGAAATTATTGTTTACCTAACCGGACAAGACTTATTGCTACCGTTTAAATTGCTTATGCTCGCCCCGGCTTAAACAATTAGGCACTATAGGGACCCCCGATTCTTTTGGTTAATTTATCAACTTTTTTTCCATTCTAATTTTTAAAATTAAGTTTGTTTTATTTTTTTTAATCATTATAGATGTGTTAACACTTTTATTTACTTTCTTATCTTATTTGAATTTAGTTTTACTTTAAAACTGTTTTAGTTTTATTATAAGTTTTGTTTTCTTCTTTTATTTATTTATTTATATTTTTTTTGTGGCTGTAAACTCTGGCATACGGCTTTTTGCCATGCTCTTCTACTTAAGTTCCTATTTTTCATGCATTTATTTTTTTCATTTTTTTTATACAGTTGATTATTGTAAAATTTTACCATTTCTTCATATTATTCTTAAAATAAAGTACTTATAATAATGATATTATTATTATGTAGGCAGTAGAAACCATATATTTTACTGAAATGATACTTTAGAAGAAAGAATAACGATAGTGTTCCCTCAGAACATACCAAAAATCAGTTCCCCTTAGGAAAATATTAAAAATAAAAGTGATAGGTATTTATGTTTCAAGATAGTATACAAATTTTAAAGAAAAAAAAAATTTAAGAGCCGTTTTCGAGAAAAAAAAAAAAACATTCAGTAAAAAGTGATTGATGGATTTTGCCTGGAAACCTTCATGTCAGTAATACCTAAATGGAATATCAAGGTTGAGGTTTTTGCAAATTTTTTTTTTTGAGATATGTTTTTTTTTTTTATTTAAGGCGTCTCAACATCTGTGGTCATTTGCGCCCGGAGCCTTCTCAGTGCACTGCCGGCCTCCGGACAGTGTTCTCCCGTTACAAACACTGTCCATCACCGGACAGTGGGCTGTAGGGGCTCCTAGGAAGAGAAAATCTAAGGGCAGCACGACTGGATTCGAACCCGTGATCTCCGCATTGCTAGTCCAGCGCGCTACCACTGAGCTAATCCCTTCCCTTTGAGATATGTTGTTCACACACACATATTATAATATAGACATGATCCTCCTTGACTTCCTATCATTCCTACTTAATACACATATATAAAAGGACAAATTATCTTTAAACTTCAAACTTTGCTCATTTGTCCTCACGTAAATATGGTGGTGTGGGGGGATGGGGGGGACAAGTGCCAACGTACCAACAGAGAGGCAAGTAAGCGAATGATTACATTCTAAAGAAACCAATAATTTTAAACAACCACATTTGAATTTTTAACATCTCACGATTCCTTAGAATAACATAAAAACAATTTTTTCAGCTAAATGTTACAGATAAAAGTCAAATAGGTTTATTATCTATGCAGTTAGTAGTATTCCAAGTTTAAAGGAATTCGTTATAGTTTCAAATTCGATTTTCTTCAAATTTGGGATATTAGGAAAGTTTTTAATTTATAACCAGCCACATTCATTAAATGTATATACCAGTGCTTTAATGTATGACCAGTCATACATTATACTTAATGTGGAACTTTGTGGGAAAGCTTAACGCTAATATCTCCCCCCCCCCTAAATTAAAGTGATATGTATTTATGTTTTTAGACAGTAAATATAAGAAGTTTAGAGAAATTCGTTTGGGGCCATTTTGAAGAAAATGGCGAAAAACTGAAGAACATAAAAAATGATACTTCCTCTGATTGATTTTGCCCGAAACTTTGTGCAAGATGCAATGGTTAGTATGAGAGATATTTTCCGTGATAGTATGCTTCTTTTTGTGGTCATCGACCGGTTTCGGACGTTCGCCCATTTTTTTTTTTTGTCAAACAGTGTAAAAACATAGACTTGCACAGGCAGTAACATAGCCTTACTTGAAACCGGTCGATTACCCCCAAAAAGAAGCAGGCTATCACGCACGGAAAATATCTCTGATGCTTTCCAGCTCTGCGGATCCAACCACAACTGCAATGGTTGTACTCAAACAGAATATCACGTTCCATTTGCTTTTGAGATATTTTGTTTGCACACAATTTTAACGTAATCAGGGTACCTCATTACATGATGTGTTTCCGGTATTTTATCCGTCGTAGCATGCATATTTATTTTGTTCCTGACCGGTTTCGGATTTTTCATCCATTGTCAGAGTAAATCTATCCATTTTGTGCAGAGAGTTCACTTCAAACGCAATGTTTCTTTTCACTCGATACTTGTGGTTTGTATCTGCGGAAGGTTATCCAGCATTGCGGACCCATGTACATATTTAACATATATTTCCGTTGAAAACTCGAATTTCAACGATAGGCAGTACTTCCTCTTTCTAAAGTTTGTTTAAAATGTTACTAAACAGAATTATGTAAATAAAGAAATAAAATCTATTTTTTGTACGTTTTTTTTCCTTCTTGAATTGCTAGTTTTCCTTTATCCCCTTTCTTTCTTTACTACGCCATCTCTTACAAACCTATTTTCTAAGAACGTAATTGTTTATAGGCTATTGTTTATTTTACTTTATTAAAAGTTAGTTTTAATTGGTATTAATTACATGGGAAGAACAACTAATTAGTAATTATTAATTATACAACCAATCATTTATATTTGAAAAACTAAACTGTATGTGACTCACTATTACAACCTACTTGACGCGCACTGTGCGTCAACCAGTGCACTCTGGTGCCAATCTATAATAAGATTTTGGTCAAAATCGGACTGGGTTTTTCAGTTGCGATTTTCTCAAAAACAGCTCCTATGATTTTCTTTATGCTTGGTACATCAGCTGCACATTACATCGTCCCGCAACTTTTATTTGAAACATTAGTCCAGAAAAATTCATTTAAGGGAGGTTTTGGAAGGAGGGAGTGGGGTTATTTATGCTTTCCTCTGAAGTGCTGATTTTATTTAATATACAATTCTATCTACGGTTAAATCAATCAGATTTAAAACATATTGCCAACATTCCAAGTTTGATGAAAATCGGTTGATCAGGACTGCGTCTGTACTGAACAGTTTTTCCACTTGTCTACTATTTTCTACATAAAAACACCGACTATTTTCATTAAACTTGTTATACTAAGTATACATACGTTTCATTTAGTGCGAAGTTGAGAGTGTTCAACAGTGTAAATCGTTGTTTTATGCTACGGAGCTCAGGTTTGGGCAGGTGGATGGTATGAGGTTGTGGGAAAAGTTATTTAGATATTTTGTCAAAAGATTATTTAGGATGCCCGAACTTTATTTATTCACATTGAAACCGGTACCGGGCCGACACAATTGTATACAATACAGTTGCACCATGAGTGTATCGTTAAAGTATTAAATATGCAAGACTTAAGGTTGCCAAAAATATTAGTATTAGAAATTATTAAAAGAAACATGTTCTGGTTTCGTGAAATTAATAATTACATTTTGAAATACAGTTTGGGGGACTGCCAATAAATATCCATAATATTCAGCTGTGGGACAAAAAGTTATTGTTAATTAGAAAAACATTAAGTGAGCATTACAATAATAAATTTATGGATAAAATTAAGAATTCAAAATAATTATATGTTGGGTAGGGAATTATGTTATAATTTGGTACAAAATAATTATCTATATAATACTCCTCTGCCACTTTCTAGTAAAACATTAATATTTAAACTTAGAAGTGAAATTTTTTCATTTAAGTTATAAACCTTTATTGATAATGAATCTGAAGAAGTAATTTATTGTCTGTCCTGTTTGTAATTTGCAAGAAAAAGAAGATCTTTTATCACTTCTTGCTTGTTTGCGCTAAGTATCATGATATAAGAATGAAAATATTTAATACAGCAAATATAAGTAAAGAAAATATGTTGGAATTTTTAAATGGAAAAAATTGGTCAATGTTGGTAAAATATTGTCATTTCAAAGCTTACGACCTTAGAAATAATTTTATTAAATATATAATATTAATATTAATTATTTTCATTGTATTACAGCAGAGGCATAAATTATTTTTAGTTTTTCATTTATTTATTTTATTATGCATTTAGGTTTGTTATATATATTTTGGTTTGTTTTAAGTTAAATTGATAAGTCTCCTCAGACGGCCTAGGCCAATGAATCTGTCTTTATGCTAAGTTTTTGTAATCCTTATAAAAATTATTAATAAAGACTTATCTATCTACTAAGTATGCATATAGAATCCTACCATTGTCTGAAACTTTTTCTGAGAAAATTCATTTAAGAGTGGTTTTGAAGGAGGGAGAGTTTATGCTTGCTTTCCTCAAAAAATTCATTTTATAGTTTAGATTCTCCCATTTTTAAAAATTGAAGACAACTAAACATTTAGTGAGAATTAATTATAACTTAATAATAAGATAGTCGTGTGAGTGTTTCACACCAGTTTTTTATTTTTTTTTATTTTAGCCTTCCAGTTATGGAGAGTTGTTCGGATATGCTCGGCCAGGTGTCGGCAACCTTTCACTAAGAAGCAAAAATAATTACCAAGGACATACTGTATGACTTTGTTTGGACTTTGTATGGAAGAGGGAGTTGCAAACTTAATATTAAGGTACATCTAAATCATATTTTAAATGATTTGGTTAATGCCGTAATTTTGTTTACATTTAAGGAATTACCATATAATAACTATTGTAATTTGATCTCTAGGATTGCAAGGTATATTTTGTAATTAATTATCATCATTTTACATTGCTTTTAATGTAATTAATTAACCGCAATTGCTATAAAATTTATGCTCAGCATGAGGGATTCCCAACTTCCTTTGTAATATCATGAATTCCGGAATTCGATAAATGAGTGTCATGCTTCCTTGAAATAATAAAAATCTTGGAATATAATAATAATTTTTGAAACATTTTTATTTCCATTTTTTTTATTATTACATCACTTCATTATTAAAAGCACTTCCTTCCTCAATATGACTAATACTATGTGCTGAATTATCGTTCCTACATTTTAATCAAATGTGTTGGCTCAGAATCCTAAGCTAATACCGTTTTATTACTAATCTTTTCCACTCGGCTTTCAATTATAAGTTGTCCAAAATTTTCTCAACAAAATTTGGTTGCGCTGTATTCTTTTTATAGGCGTTTTCTTCCCCCAATGAGATAATTTATTCTTAGCACGTCGTTAGAATACTGAGCTTTTAATATATATAATTAGATCCCGCATAAATAGATCTTTATTGATAAAGAAATATTTTTAAATGTACGGTACTTTAGAAAAATTGAATTAGAACCTTCTGTGAAATGAATAAAAATAGACTTCTAAGCAAGGGGAAAAAGTTATCGTATAATAATTATTATATACTGTAAGGCAGTGTTTCTCAACCCAATATTTATTTTTAATTTAATATTTGATTTCCTTTAAAAAATCAGCAAATTACAGTTAGCATTCAATATTTTTATTAACCACAATACATTTATAATACAATAATATATTTTTAAATAAATCTATCCTTGCTTTTCAGTTTTATTTATTTATTTTACAAAAATATGAATGTTATATTTTTAAAGAGTTTTTTTTTTTTTTTTTTTTTTTTTTTCCTAGGGTTCTGTACCGCGACCATTCTTGATCTATTGTACCCCCCTCTGGTGCCTAAGATGAGCTAGCTCATCTATAGCACCCTCTCCAGGTTTAACTCCCTGAGGAATCTCAGGATCCTGGAAGGTTCTAGGGTAGGTATTTCCTCCTCCCCTATCTGGTAACAGCCCAGACTACTAAATCTTCTTTGAATGACGGCATCACAGTCCGTGAGGAGGTGTATCGGAGTTTCCTCCGCCTCTCCACAGAATCTGCATGTGCCGTCACCTACTAGGCCAAGCTTTCTCAGGTGCCCCCTGAGTCTGCAATGCCCCGTAAGGAATCCCGTAAGAATACGGATCCTATTCTTACTCAGACTGATGAAGGCTTTCGACCTTTCCTGGTTATAATCGCCCAGACAGACCTTGGCCTGCCTCAGTCCCGGGATGGTGTTCCAGAGACGAGCTCTTTTGACCACCTCCTCCTTCTTGATTTCTTCTAGAAATACTTGGTCACTGACTCCACAAAAGGGCTCTGGCCCAATAAGAGGAGATACAGCGCCTTCCTTTGCCAGGGCGTCAGCTGCCTCATTGCCTTCCACGCCGACATGTCCCGGCACCCAATGCAGGGTGACTTTATTGCTCCTGCCTAGTTCATTAAGTTCTATAGGCAATCCCATACCATTTTAGAACTGAGTACGTAAGAGCTCAGTGCTTTAATGGCCGCCTGACTGTCGGATAGGATAACTATCTCCTGATTCCGATATCCCCGATCGAGGTTCAACTGAGCGCACCTTCCAATAGCGTAGATTTCCGCCTGGAAGATGCTAGGAAACTTGCCCATGGGCTCTGAGTGTTTGATTCTAGGCCCAAACACCCCTGCCCCGGTTCCTTCGAGGGTCTTAGACCCATCTGTGTACCACTTAATGGCATGCTTGCTAATACTGTCCAGGGCGGATCCATCGCTCCACTCTCCTTTCGTACTTAGCTTCGTAGAAAAATTCCTAACGAAGCTATATTTCTTAGTCATGCTATCTCTAGGAAAGTCCCAGGGGAGGGAGCCTGCAGAAGGAGGCATTCGCCTCCCACCCCCCAGGCCACATCTCCCCATGCCCTCCCTAGAGATTCTGAGGAGGGCTCCCTTCGCCACTCGCTCCACCACTAGGTGGAGCGGTGTGAGATTGAGAATAACCTCAATCCCGGCTGTGGGGCACGTCCTCATAGCTCCCGTCGTGCATAGGCACGCAAGGCGCTGTACTTTGTCAAGAGTCTTCTTGACCTTCTCGAGCTTTGCTCTACTGTACCACGCTACTGCACCATAGGTGATAATAGGTCTCACCATCATAGTGTACATCCAAATAAGAATTCGAGGAGGGCATCCCCAGGACTTGCCCGCCACCCTCCTGCACACCATGAGAGCGCGAGTAGCTTTACTGGCCGTTATTTCAACATGCCTATTCCACAGAAGCTTACTATCCAGAGTTACCCCGAGATATTTAACCTCCTTCTTCCACTCTAGATCAACTCCAGCTAACTGGATACTTTTCAGATGTGGAAGAGCCCTGCGCCTTGTAAAAGGAACTACCGTGGTTTTCGCTGGGTTAATACCCAGCCCCACAGAAAGGCACCATCTATTAGTGATGTCTAGACCCCTCTGTAGTATTTCACAGAGGGTATCCTCGAACTTACCCCTAGCAATTATGACGATATCATCGGCATACCCCTGACAGGAGATGTCGAGATCCGCCAGTTTGCAGAGGAGTTCGTCTACTACCAAACTCCATATTAGGGGTGACAAAACCCCCCCTTGAGGACAACCCCTGGTCGTACTGACTCTAATGGTTTCTTGGCCCACCATCGTCTCCACTGTTCGTGTGGACAACATCTCATTCACCCACCTCACCATGGTGCCGTCAACCCCCCTTCTAATTAGGGCCCTACTGACGGCCTCATGGGAGGTGTTGTCAAAGGCTTTAAAGAGTTTAGGTGGACCAACAGTTGAAAAGAACTGTTCTAATTGGTATGCTGACAATTTACTCATCGAAATGTAGAGAATCTGTTCAGATTTGACTTGTTCTCCTCTTTAACTACATTTTAGCCCGCAAGAGGTATCTGTTACACGCAGTTACTTGGAGAGTAGCAACCCCACGGGTTACCACAGCTCAGTACTCCTTGCACTTCGTCAGAACAGTATAGAATAAATTTAAACTGTATACACTCTATCCTTTACAGACAAGGACAAACAAACACAGTATACAAACTAGCGTCTTAATCCCCAGCTGATTGACATAAGCCAAGAGAGAAGGAAAGGATTATTAGCTCAATGGTAGCGCGCTGGACTAGCAACGTGAAGGTTCCCGGTTCGAATCCAGCATGTTGCCGTTAGATTTTCTCTTCCTAGGAGCCTCTACAACTCACTCACTGACTGGTGATGGGCATTGTTGTCTGTAGCTAGAGAACACTTCTCGGAGGCCGGCAATGCAATAATCCCCTATAACCATATGATCTACCTACATTTTATTCAACTGTGTGGCATGGCATGTAGTATAAATGCATTTTATTATTTTCTACTATAATAATATTTTATTCAGTAAAAATTATTAGTTTTTAATTTATTGCAATCTTACTGAAAGGAAGAAAAAAATCTGAATTGGGGCGTCAAGTTGGCAGCAATTTTAAGCCGCAAGCTAACAGCATCAAGTGTTGTATTAATACCGCATTTCTCATTCTCTCCGATATTTCATTTCTCAATTGTTAATAATATTTTTGCACAAAAAATATAGCACAAACTAATATTGCTAATCTCATTACAGATATTTGGGGGTAACAAATGACGAGCCATTACCACTGCAAGTAATCGCAATACCTACCACTACAACAGGATCTCAGTTGACAATATCCTTTTTCTGATTTCGGCGGTATGATTGTTGCTGTCGGATTATGTAATGAAAAGTATTTTATGTAATATTACTAATTCTATTAGAAATATAATATTCTTAAATACAGTTTTATAATACTTGAATTTGCACTATATTACCGAGTGTTATATATGTATAAACTACTAATTTAATGTTTTTTGAACCTCAAACTGTGTGGTTCTTCAATTGTAACAGAATAATAGGAGATTTTTGCATAGAGTCACAAATGTGAATTTCGCTTTTATGAAAAGAAAGCCTGCAAAATTCCAACAATCTGAGAAGTGTAGAGATAAGTAGAGGAAGTGGCCGCTACTAAATGTAATACCACTATTTTTGACCGTTAGGTCAAATTGAAGATCTTACGGGATTACCACCATAATGCCTTGCGCCAAAAATGTGAGTCTATGCGGATGTGACCTACTAACATTGTTTTTTTTTTTAATAATTACTTCGAATATTGTTTAAATTTCTAAGAATAATTTTCAAATGTCCTTAAGTTATATGACCCACTTTTTGTCTGGGATTGAAATTGATAATTGAAATTACCACGTGTTCATTTTTCGTGGATTCTTTCTTTTGTGTATTTTTATCTGGTACTTTACAAATTCACTTGAGTTTCCGGGTTAAGACCGGCGTCAGGGGTTGGCTAAAAACCGACGTTTCGTCTATATTGCCGTAAAGTTGATTACATCTTGAAAACTAGTGAAGAATGACTAATGGAAAATGGCCGCGAAACGCTAAAAGATCATATTATTTTTTTTTTATTTGTAATAAGAAAATTTTTATTATTTGTAATAAACACGAGATAAAAGAAAAGTTTTTATACATCAGAAATTTTTGATGCCAGTTAAAAATCCGTCCAGTCGAATTTGTATTAACGCATATCATAAAAACACAAAATAGCTCACTATATAAAATAGTATTTTATATGCTTATATTAAAATGCTGTGCTTTTTAATCTTAGTGAACAAGATAATCGCCCAATTTTTTTTCAATTTTAAACAATTTCAAATTTTCCGCTACTTTTTCTACATCAAATATGGCCATTTTAATTATCATCTACAAAGTACAGTACAAACGACCATTTCGTCACCGGAATTTTCAATTTATCTTCTTGGTAATGCTATTTTGCCGTTACCAAAAAGTATATAATATAGAATAAAACGTATAAAAGTGCAATATAAATAACTTATTTCTTTATTTATATTCCATAGTAGTATAGACATGAATATGCAACTCACCGGGTAAATTGGTTTTCATTGTAAACAATGTCGGTGTAAAACGCTCGTATCACTTTTTTTTTTTCTACAATTATCACATTCTTTTTGTTTTCCTTTTATTTGGAATTCAGAATCTACATAAATAAATATAATGAGTGAATATGATGATGTGTGATGATGATGAATGACGTGATTGGCTGAGGAGAGAAGCTACCCAGTGGTTAACACTCTCACAGGAATTACTTCCTATTGTTGGAGGTGGTCACAGGGCCAACAGCGGCTTAGTCGACGGGGTGGATTATCTGGTAGAGTTGTGGAGGCAAGATTTTGAACAAGAGGATTAGAGTTGAGAGTAAGAGAGTCATAAAATTTTTTTATATTTTTTAGTTTTGACGGCTTCAGATACATATGAGATTTTGAGATCGTTGTGGAGGGTAGAGTTAGAGACATAGAATGGAGCATCTGTTATCTGACGGAGAATTTTTGACTGAAAAGACTGAATTTATTGGGAATTTGAGCGCTTGGTTTGAACATCACAGTTCAAGTCCGTAAGTCCACATCGGTTTGACTATACAGTTGTATATTAGTCGTTTGTGCTCAAGAGGTAGTTTCGATCGTTTTCCTATTAGTCTGAGTAGGTAGCTTATTCCGTTTGTTAAGTTCCAGTCTTTTTAGTTTCGGTATCGGATTCCCCATGTTAGTCTTTTGTCGATGTACATCCCAAGGTAGCGAACTAAGTTTGCAAGAGAGAGTGGTATTGCGTTGAAAGTTACTGAAGGACAGGAGGCACGAAACAAAGTAAAGTTGATTTGTTGTCATTTTTGTGGATTGAGTTTAATCCGCCATTTTTTGGCCCAAGATTCTATTGTATTTAAATGATTCTGTAAGAGAGTTGAGGCAGTTATGGGATCAGAGCTGGATGCAAGGATGGCGGTGTCATCAGCGTAAGTGCAAAGAAGAGTGTTTGTACAGGTTGGTAGATCTGAAGTGAATACAGTATACAGAAGCGGACAAATCACAATCTTAATTTCATTTTTTATAATGCATAGTTACCATTAAAAATAAGGCGGTGAAAAGTTATACATTATACATGCTGCTTGAAAAAGAGCATTGGAGTATGTGACTGAAACTTGAAAAAGAGGATTGGAGTTGAGGGCAAGAGAGTCATAGAATTTTTTATGTTTAGTTTTGACGGCTTCAGATACATATGGGATTTTGAGATCGTTGTGGAGTTAGAGACATAGAATGAAGCTATCTGTTAGAGAATTTTTGACTGAAAAGACTGAATTTTCTGGGAATTTGAGCGCTTGATTGAACCCCACAGTTCAAGTCCGTAAGTCTACGGAACCCCATGGGTAGATAAGTGTGAGGCTACCTAGCGCCCGCTCTAGCGGTTACGTCGCCCCGGACAAAAAGACAAATTGCCGCCCCTTATAAAATATATACACTATCGATCAGAAGTTTAGGATCAGTTAAAAAATTGGGCCTTGAACTACTTCACTAAAGTCGATTGTGTCCAATTGAAATTCTTAAATCTGCCACGTCCCCCATAGTTTCCTTCGCTGGAACATGAATGATGGCAAGTGAAAACCAATATTTTTAATAAATTTCTAAGATTCTGGCTGAAGATTTTTATCGATGTAAAGCAGTTCACCTCTGAAGATATGCTATAGAAGACTTGTGAAGCTTTTGGATGGTTCTGACATTCCTTTTAACTGGGTGGCTCTGGTGAGAGAAATGCTTTATTCTATAGGAGCGCAGGACACCTAGGCGGCGCAGCAAACGGTCGTGGTCTCTAATAACTTAAAAAAAAATTCTCTAAACTTTGTAGAGAACAACTTTTCATATAACATCCACTATAGATTGATATGTCCCTTGGCTATTGGTAGTGCATATGTAAATATTAGGAGCAATATCATTAAAACCAGATTGATAACTCAAATTAGAGTAGCGTGATCGTCACCCCAGGATTTTTTTATAATGAAATAGCCCATTTATGTGATCCTAAAAGAGTTGCTTTACTTGTGCGGAGGGCAAAATGTTAATATTATGCACTTTATTTTGGAATGCCCTTATTATAAATGTTTGAGAAGGAGGTTGTTAAATAGGTATTTTACCTTCACACAGTTCTTATGTTTTTGCTAACTTACTAGATATAGAAAATAAAGAAAAGTTAAACCGCTTATTTTATTTTAACTCTGAGGCTTTGGAGGAAGGATATACATAGGTTTGTAAAGGTATTATTTGATACCTACGATGAGATCCCTCAAACTCCTTCCCTAAAATAATTTGTATAAATGAATAAAGTCTTTTTAAATCATTGTTACTATCTACTTATTAATCAAATATTTAATATTATTTTATTATTTTGAAGATTAAGCTGTAATCTTTGTAATATTTCTACTTGTAATGTTTGTATTTTTTGTCCAGCTTTGAGCAGAGGTCAATCTCTTGCTATAGAAATTCATAGTTTCTTTAGGGAATAAATAAATAAATATTGAATGAAATTTCTCCAGAAATGTTTCAAGTAATTGGACCAGCCATTTCAAGAGATTTTTAAGCTGCTTTCAAAAATATATCAAATACAATATTCAATCAAATACCAAATAAAATTAGCCCGTAAATTTTATTGACAAGATTTAGATAAAAATTCTTGAACTGTATGTTGGTAGTTACATATAAATGCTTATAAAAATAATGATTATATAGGATGGATTACTATTTGAAACTATCCTTCAATAGTCTTAAATTTCTCATTTTAACATTGTATCTAAGTTATTACATAGGATAATATTAATATTCGCAGCTCTCTATAGCTTCCAGCTGTAAAACAAATGTAAAAAATCTGAACCCTCACCTGAAAAAGAAAGCAGGGAAAATATCATATCAAGCATTATTCCAGAAAAATAGCTTGCGCAAGAAATATAATGTAGAAAAAGATAAATCAATATTTGAATTTTATTAATAAATATTAATATAATTAATATATTCATTTATTTCTAGTTTAAAAATTAAGTGTACGTTTTTTTTCAATTATAATGTACATCTAAGTAATTTTTTCAGTTTTTGTGATTTTCTCTATAAAAACACCGACGAATTTTATTAAATTTGGTATACTTACTACAAAGTTTGTCGATTACAATTTTGAAAACTGGAGTAAGAGAAACTTGTGTGAGTGTTTCACACCAGATTTTTTTTTGTTTTCTAATTTATTAATTAACTAATTAAAATTGGTATATTTGTAGTTATAAACATAGCCACCAGATAACAACACCTACTGAGAAATCAATTTTATTTATGGTTATACAGTTTGTCACTAGGTGTCACTACTTCCTAGTTTGTTTTTGGGAGTCCATTAACCTAACCACTTCCCGTCCCTTCCTAAAGACGCATTTTAAACTATTGAAAAATTTTTACATCAGAGGATGGCGCTGTGATCGGGTGGCAAATTTTGGAACTACAGTTCTGTATATCTAGAAGCTTATGCTTTCTAGCGGCAATTATTTGAACTACTAGAAATTCTAAATTAAGTAAGTGCTGTTACCTGGCGGCTAATTCTGAAACGTTAATTTTATTCGTTTTTAACTATTTTTCTTTTTTTATTGCAACTAAAATGTAAAATTTGTATTTTTTTGTTTGCTTTATAAGAATAGTTCTAATTTTTTAGTATAAACTTCATCTACAACAATTACATTCTGAAAAAAGTTTGCTTCTGTGTTTGGTAGATTTCAGATCGTCTCTGTATTTTTCATTTTTTTTGAGTGGTTCTTATTAATTTAAAATTCTGATTTTTGGCTGGATGTGAGTTTATTGTGTTACGAACAGTTTGTGAAATTTTCATCTTGATCTGTGGAACAGTTCGTGGTTATTAATAAAAATTTGAATTTATTATATTTTGTTAAAACAGTAGTGAGTTAATTATTCAAGAGTGGTGGTGGAAGCTGTATTTGATTTCCGTTCTCTAGCTACATGCTAGTAACAGTAAATATTCCAACTTACTTGGTTACTGTTTATTAATACAATAAAGGACAAGTTACAGCTGTTTACTTCTCATTTGCCATAATTTTGTTCATTACGTCTTATTTTCATTCATTTTATTTTATTCTAAGCAGTAGCTCTGAGCTGGAAATTTTATATACAGTTTATTACTCTCTCTGATTTAATTTATGTCTGGTTCGCCATCTTCAAACTTGAAAAGGTTTAGAGGTTCTCCTGGTGATAACCGACCTGGTTTGAAAAAGATTTCTTTAAAAGAAACCACAACAATGGCCACATTTTCATCGCCTGTATTTCTCTCCATTCTAAAAGATACTATTAAGGAGGTAGTGGATGGTTTATTAGAGGGTAGACTAGCGCTTCTGAGTTGAAAAACTGATATTGATTCGTTGGCAAATGAAATAGGTTTACTCACGGAGGAGAAATTCAATTGAAGTCAGATTTATCTTCTTTACAAATATTGAATACGAAAATTGAAGCAGTTTAGAGGAATTAGAAATTTCAGAGAGACGAAATAATTTAATATTCAAAGGTATTAAGAGAACTTCCTCTGATAACTTGTCTGAGACGATTGTAAAATTTAGCAAGGATTTACTAAAGGCTATTAAAGTCTTCTGATGTTATATGTGTGTCCTCTTTGGGCCAAAGGGAAAAACTTGATTGTCCTTTACTGGTATTGTTTTCCCGCTCACAAGATAGAATTAATATTCTTAAGTCTTCAAGAATCCTAAGAGGAACAGGTTTTGTGGTTCACCTAGACCTTCCTATGGCAGCCAGAAAAAAACGAACCAAATTATCTCTTCTGAGAAGAGAAATTATGAGAGTGAATAGCAATATTAATGTAAGACTACGCACGAATTTCTTACTGATGAAAGGACGTAAATTTACATGGTCATTCCAGGAGGGATTACGCCTTGCAGATGTGGATGGTGTTGCAACTCTTAACTCTTTGGTAGGTAGGAACTTCTCGCAGTTTATTAATGCCCTCCGCACAGACACTTTACAACAGAACTCTTTTCGGATACTGAAGCCTCCGCCAGTCTTCTCAACCCACCGTCACAGGGTAGATCATCCTGAAGTACTCCTGCCGTCTGTGAGAACATTTCTAACAGTTTATCGTTTAATACAACCTTTATTTCAATTATTTGTTACAATATAGCTGGCCTGAAATCCAAAGTTGATGATAGTTCTTTTCTTAATTTCTTAAAAAAATATGATGTATTCATCCTTTTAGAAACTTTTGTAATGGAGAAATCGTTTGATTTTTTTTTAATAAGTATTTTTCAGATTACAATCTGTCTTTGATATCAGCGAAGAAAGTTTTCAGGCATGGTAGGGGAGTGGAGATACGCTTTATGCCTTTTAACGTTCATATCATAATATTTATTTTACGTCTGTCTCAAATTATTCGCTAATCTGCATTAAACGGGATGGTGTTTTGTATATGTAATTCCCATTTATTTAAACTGTAACAGCTGGGAACAGGATTTCTCTTGCCTTCAGGAACTACTGCAAGTGATTCCTTCCACAAATTTGATACTCTTCGGAGATGCTAATGTCAGGATCGGCTGTTTGCAGTCTCTTCCTGATGATTTATCTTTAAATAATATTAAATGTTCTCATGTAAGGAAGTCTAGAGATGTAGTGGTGAACAGCAGTGGTACTAAATTTCTTGAACTCACTGACGATCATGGTCTGGTGATTGTGAATGGCCGTTTTCCTGATGATATAGAAGGAGACTTTACATTTGTGGTGCGTTGGGATGTTCAGTTATTGATTTATGCTGCATTTCATTGGATTGTCTCCCTCTTATTAATAACTTTGCTATTCTGTCTGAAATATTTTTTGATCACCTGCCTCGTTCTCTTTCAATTTCCTCTGGGTGTGTTGATGGCAGCCTTGTTTTACCTTTACTTCCACAGCTAATTTGGAGAGATAATGATAGAGATATTTATAAAGAAAAGCTCGAGAGAGAACTTAGCAGCATAGTGCATTTTCCTGGAGATCCTGAAATGTATGCAAATTCCATAAGGAATTGTGTCAAAAGATCTTGTCCGCGTTTCTCTTCTTCTTCTTTCTTAAAATATCGCCGTAAAAACCCGTGGTTCAATTATCACTGTTTCAGGGCGAGTCAAAAATCTTTCAAACTTCTGAACCTATTTAGAAGAACTAATTCTCTAATAGCGAAGAATGATTATCATGAGGCAAAAAAAGTTTATATAATGCTCTGTAGATACGCTAAGAGTGAGTACTTCTCTTCTTTCTATGCTCAATTTAAGGCAACCACTGACTCCAAAGAATTTTGGAAACTATTTAATCGCCTTCGCCAAAAGAACTTCGTTTGTGGGAACATATCTATGGAGAAGTGGGTTTCACATTTCAAAAATTTATTAAACCCTCCTACGGTCTCTCCTACCTTATTTGCTGCCCCTTTTATTACTTCTTCTATTCTCGATTCGCCCTTTACACTAGATGAACTTACACCTATTCTTACTGACCTCAAATGTAACAAGGCTCCTGGGCCAGATTGCATAGTTTATGAATTCTACAAATTCTCTCCTTCTTGCTTTGTAGATAGAATGCTGGCTTTTTTCAATTATATTTTTGACTTAGGCGTATTGCCTCTCTCATTTGGCCATTCCATTATATTTCCTCTTTTTAAAAATGGTGACATTAATGATATAAATCCAAAGTCAAAAGGAAGGCATTTCTTGTCTAAATACTTTAGCCAAAATTTTTACAGCCCTTATTCTTTCCAGACTTGAAAAAATCGTCAAAACTAATAACCTGCTACGTGAATTCCAAGCTGGATTTAGACGCGGCTACTCCGCAATTGATAATATTTTTATTCTCACTAATTTAATCAAACTTAAACTACTAACTAAAGGCAAAAAACTATATTGTTTTTTTATTGATTTCAAGTCCGCCTTCGACACAGTAAATCATTCCTCTTTATTTTTAAAATTATTTAATCTAGGGGTTTCGACAAAGTTTATCGATGTAATAAAGCGTTGTATGCTTGTGCAGTTTCGTCAGTTCGTAGTGCCGCTGGGATATTTGAGCCTTTCTGTGCGTTAGGCAGGGCTGTTTTCGTGGATGATTTACAGTTGCTCTTGGAGGGGGGGAGTGATCGTCGATGGGGGTCAGGATTAGCATATTACTATATGCTGATGATATTTTTTAATAGCCGACAACCCGATTTCCCTCCAGAGAAACATTAAAATTCTCGAGTCCTACTGTGATCAATGGAATCTCACTGTGAACCTCAGGAAGTCTAAAATAATGGTTTTTCGAAACGGTGGTAGATTATCTTCTTCGGAGAAATGGTTCTATGGAGGACAACGGATAGAAATCGTTAATAGATACAAATATCTCGGCGTTGTCCTGACTCCCCGATTGTCCTTCCTTCCTCATCTTGAGAGTAAGATTTCCACAGCTAAGTTGGGCGTAAACACGATTTGGTCTAGTTTTATCCTCAATAAAAATGTCCCTTTGAAGGCAAAACTCCAAGTTTTTAACAGTGTCTCGCAGGCTGTCGTGTGTTTCGGATGTCAGATCTGAGGCTTTCAAGCTTTTGAAGAAAAATTCCAACGCTTTTTTCTTAAAAAGTTGTTTGCTTTGCCTTTTTGTACCCCCAATTATATGTTGATCATTGAGACTGCTTTGGGTTCTATTCATTCCTTCACTCTGAGGCTGCATATTAAATACTGTCTTAAGGTCCTGTCGATGGATGATTTTCGCCTTCCTAAGATCACCGCTCTTCAGATAATAAAGAAAAACATATTCTGGTTTAAACACTGGCTCACCGTATCTCGTCTTCACAGTTCAAATTTCTCCGGCTCCCTAGAAAGTCTTCCTAATTGGAGTGTCGCTCTGTCTGATTTTTTATCTGAAATTGAGGCTACTCGCCTTAGGGAGGCTGTGAATCGTGCAATAATTTCTGATCGTTTTCTTCTCTACAGAGTGTTGATTTCTGACCATAGAGATTTGACTACTATGTCTTTTTTTGATAACTTAGAATTTCGTGATCTTCGTTGGTTTTTCAAACTCAGGGGAGAGTTATTTTTCCTAAATTATAGACCATGGTTACAAAGAGACCCAGATGTTGAGAAGTGCTCTCTCTCTTTGTAATTCTAATGCCCGAGAAGACTTGTACCACTTTTTGGGTGAGTGTCCTCTTCTTTTAGAACTTAGATGTCTGTATTTTGGTAAAGGCTTTCTTAACAGATGCGAAATTATAAATTATTTAACTGACAAGGTTTCATGCTGCACCTTGATTTCATACGCCCGCCATGCCTGGAGAATAAGGTATGAATGGATTTCAGATCTTCCTTAGTAATTTCTATTTTTTATATTTTCTTATAGCAGTTCATTTAAAATACTGTTACTGTTCGGTTTTGGATTTTGATTTAGTTTATTAGCATCTATATTTTTTGTATAATTATTCTTATTCTTTTCGCTCATTAATTCAAGTAATATATTTTTATTTATTATATTTTTCATGTAATACTATCAGTACTTTTTTCTTTTTTCTTTCAGTTTTTTGTTTTTGTTTTTGTAAACTATGTAGTAAACTCTGGCAGAGGCTATTGCCATGCTATTTAATACTTTGTTTATTTTTCAGTTTTCACATGCTCTTTTTTCTTATTTATATTTCTTTTCTTTTGTTATTTGTATAATTTCAAAATAAAGTATTATTATTATTATTATTATTATTATTATTAATATTATTATTATTATACGCTTGGACTGAAACTTGAACAAGAGGATTGGAGTTGAGGGCAAGAGAGTCATAGAATTTTTTATGTTTAGTTTTGACGGCTTCAGATACATATGGGATTTTGGGATCGTTGTGGAGTTAGAGACATAGAATGAAGCATCTGCTATCTGTTAGAGAATTTTTGACTGAAAAGACTGAATTTTCTGGGAATTTGAGCGCTTGATTGAACCCCACAGTTCAAGTCCGTAAGTCTACGGAACCCCATGGGTAGATAAGTGTGAGGCTACCTAGCGCCCGCTCTAGCGGTTACGTCGCCCCGGACAAAAAGACAAATTGCCGCCCCTTATAAAATATATACACTATCGATCAGAAGTTTAGGATCAGTTAAAAAATTGGGCCTTGAACTACTTCACTATAGTCGATTGTGTCCAATTGAAATTCTTAAAGTTGCTCTTAAATCTGCCACGACAAGTCCCCCATAGTTTCCTTCGCTGGAACATGAATGACGGCAAGTGAAAACCAATATTTTTAATAAATTTCTAAGATTCTGGCTGAAGATTTTTATCGATGTAAAGCAGTTCACCTCTGAAGATATGCTATAGAAGACTTGTGAAGCTTTTGGATGGTTCTGACATTCCTTTTAACTGGGTGGCTCTGGTGAGAGAAATGCTTTATTCTATAGGAGCGCAGGACACCTAGGCGGCGCAGCAAACGGTCGTGGTCTCTAATAACTTAAAAAAAATTTCTCTAAACTCTGTAGAGAACAACTTTTCATATAACATCCACTATAGATTGATATGTCCCTTGGCTATTGGTAGTGCATATGTAAATATTAGGAGCAATATCATTAAAACCAGATTGATAACTCAAATTAGAGTAGCGTGATCGTCACCCCAGGATTTTTTTATAATGGAATAGCCCATTTATGTGATCCTAAAAGAGTTGCTTTACTTGTGCGGAGGGCAAAATGTTAATATTATGCACTTTATTTTGGAATGCCCTTATTATAAATGTTTGAGAAGGAGGTTGTTAAATAGGTATTTTACCTTCACACAGTTCTTATGTTTTTGCTAACTTACTAGATATAGAAAATAAAGAAAAGTTAAACCGCTTATTTTATTTTAACTCTGAGGATTTGGAGGAAAGGTATACATAGGTTTGTAAAGGTATTATTTAATACCTACGATGAGATCCCTCAAACTCCTTCCCTAAAATAATTTGTATAAATGAATAAAGTCTTTTTAAATCATTGTTACTATCTACTTATTAATCAAATATTTAATATTATTTTATTATTTTGAAGATTAAGCTGTAATCTTTGTAATATTTCTACTTGTAATGTTTGTATTTTTTGTCCAGCTTTGTGCAGAGGTCAATCTCTTGCTATAGAAATTCATAGTTTCTTTAGGGAATAAATAAATAAATATTGAATGAAATTTCTCCAGAAATGTTTCAAGCAATTGGACCAGCCATTTCAAGAGATTTTGAAGCTGCTTTCAAAAATATATCAAATACAATATTCGATCAAATACCAACAAATGAAATTAGCCCGTAAATTTATTGACGATTTAGATAAAAATTCTTGAACTGTATGTTGGTAGTTATATATAAATGCTTATGAAAATAATGATTATATATGATGGATTACTATTTGAAACTATCCTTCAATAGTCTTAAATTTCTCATTTTAACATTGTATCTAAGTTATTACATACGATAATATTAATATTCCCAGCCCTCCATAGCTTCTATCTGTAAAACAAATGTAAGAAATCTGAACCTCACCAGAAAAAGAAAGGAGGGAAAAATATCGTATCAAGCATTATTCCAGAAAAATATCTTGGCAAATAATATGCCAAGAATTATCTTAGTGATTTCTCCTTAAAAACACCGACGAATTTTATTAACTTTGGTATAGTAACTACAAAGTTTGTCGATTACAATTTTGAAAACTGGAGTAAGAGAAACTTGTGTGAGTGTTTCACACCAGATTTTTTTCGTTTTCTAATTAATAAAGTAACAAATTAAAATTGTTATATTTGTAGTTATAAACTTGGCCACCAGATAACAACACCTACTGAGAAATCAATTTTATTTGTAGTTATATAGTTTGTCACTAGGTGTCACTACTTCCAAAGGTTTTTTTGCGAGTCCATTACGCTAACAAATTCCCGTCCCTTCCTAAAGACGCATTTTAAACTTGAAAACTTTTTACATCAGAGGATGGCGCTGTGATCGGGTGGCAAATTTTGGAACTACAGTTCTGTATATCTAGAAGCTTGTGCTTTCTAGCGGCAATTATTTGAACTACTACAAATTCTGAATTAAGTAAGTGCTGTTACCTGTCGGTTAATTCTGAAACTTCTGAAAAAAATTATATTTGTTCCTTATCTCTATTTTTTTTATGCCTTTTATTAATTATTCAATTATTTGTTAAAGGAGGCTAATTGTGACTCTAAAATTAATCATGTTATTTCTCGCTTATTAAGATACATGTATTTATTATATTTAATCCCGATTTAAAATATTCTTCCAAATAATTGTGAAGGGTGTCTATCCTGAACAAATTGTCCTGCTAATTGCCGTCACAAGCATTGCTATTGGATTGATAGAGAGCTTGCTATATCATACAATGCAATTTTATTTATAATCCTCACCTCCATTATTTATCTGTTGTACATGTCCACTAACCGTTTATTTGCAAATGAATTATACAATAAAGGAATGAAGGGTGATTGTTTTATACCAAATTTCTTTCCCTAAATCGCGGCAATAGACTAAATAAATTTAGCGATGACAAATCTAGATTATGAGGGAAAATGCAGTCTTTGTCAACAAAGCATCATTTTGATTAGGAACATAATTTTTTATTTGTACAACCATTATTTGAGTCTTATTTTTCGCATTATTTGTTTGTCTCAAAAGTTTTATTTTCGGGACTTCATCAATCATCAGTTATTTTAGTAGTACTTTAGAGAAAAGCATATTGCTTATCAGTTATTTTAGGGATACTTTAGAGAAAAGCGTATTGCTACTGTTCCCCTAGAAAAATGTGGCAAATACAAGAGTTAAGAATTTATGTGTAGATAGTATTCAACGTTTAAAAAAAATCGTTGCAGCCAATTTCGAGAAAATCACGAAAAAGTGAAAACAAAAATTCAGTAAATTCGCACTATCGGATGGATTTTGCCATGTGTGCAATCCAAAATGTAAATTCTGGCAAATTGAATTAATTAACTGGTTTTGTTCTTACTTTTTTTGCAATGTTAAGCCTTTGCACTTCTATGGCTAGTGCAGCGCTCGCTCTAGTGGTTACGACGCCCCGAATAAAAAGACAAATTGCCGCCCCTTCATATATATATCGCGGCAATAGACTTTATAACGCGGTAGTATATATATATATATACTACCGATCAGAAGTTTGGGATCAGTAAAAAAATTTAGTTTTTTACTTAAAGAAAAATATAGTTACATTGTAACAAGAATTTTCCAGTATCGTGATTTATGCATAATACCTTCCTCATTTAAATGGCACCTTTTAAAATAAATATTTTATTAACATAATATACCTTTATACGCCCGGAGCCCTTCTGCGGTTGCCCAGAAGCCTCATTGACGCCTCTATCAAGGAATGGATAGTAGACCAGCATCTGCAATGGTGGGAAAGAACGCCAGGGCAGAGGCAGGCTAAATTCTTTGTTAAGATATTTACCTACATTCACCAGGGATCTACTGAGTCATAGCCGAAGAGATATAAGGACCACTAACAGGGCATTGCAGGCGGCTATAGGCACATACACCATTGACTAGAAGCATACAACGCGTTTTGCCGTTTCTGCAGGGCCGAGGAGGAAACGGTTTAAAAAATATGGTGATCATGAAAATTTACATCGCTCCGCGAGACCAAAATCACCAACCACAAGTCAGGATATGTTCATTATTTTATGAAATAAAAGAAACAGACGATTCACAGCTCCCAAAATCAGAGGGGAAGTTATTAAAACAAGTTCGAGGCCAATTTCTGACTCAACTGTTCAAAGGTGACTTCGTCAAGCGAACTTAATACGAGGAGTTGTAACGCTGAAACCATTATTAAAGGGTGCAAACAAGAAGAAACGTTCAGAGTGGGCTTGAAATACAAAGACTTCACAGTGAAAGGTTGGAGGAACCTTTCATCAGCTCAGAAAAACTACATTCACAATGCATAATACCCACCGTTATGCACAGAGAGGGCTCGGTCATGGTTTGGGGATGTTTTTCACACTATGGAATAAGTGATCTCGTCCGTATTGACGGGATAATGAAAAAAGAAAATTATAAAAGCATTTTAGAAAATCAGGTCTTACCCTGCGGTCAGCGGATTGATTGGGGATAAAGTCATTATGCAACAGGACAGTGATCCTAAAGGTACTTCCAAATTATGTAGACAATACCTTAAGGAAACAGGAGATGAAAAATACATGTTAATATGGTCTGGCCCTCGCAATCCCCGGTCTTGAACCCAATTGAAGTTTTTGTGGGATGAGCCAGATGGAAAAGTTCGTATCAAGTGCCCTAATTCTCCAGATGCTCTGTGGCAGATACTGTGCAGTGTGTGGAGTAATATTGAATTGGGAACAATCAATAAATTGATTGAGAGAAGCCTAGAATTATAAGAGAAGTAATTAAGCGGAGAGGTGGTCACTTTGATAAAAAAGCCGTTTAGTCGAAATTTATTTTCGCGAAAGATTTATACTTTGTAATGAATTTGTTATCGCTTATATTATGGTATATAGATTAAATAAACCATTTTTGAATTACTGACATTTTATTTCTTTCATAACATATCATTAAATTAACAAAAATATATATAATACATTTTTATTCTAGGTGGTCCAAACTTTTTACCAGCAGTGTATATATATTTTTTTTAAGCAAGTCTATGCATGTTCAAACACATGCTGATAAAATTTTGCGTGCTAATGCTATTCTGTTCAGAGAAGTATATGCTTGTTCAAACAAGTTCAGGCATCGTCCTTTACAAATTCTGCGATAATTTTTTAATAATAAATATTTTTAGCTTTAAGACATAAACAATGTAAATACGCTACGCACTATAAATTTTTAACGAACGAAAAAATCGATTAGTGAAATTTGAGTATTTAACACAAAAATATTTTTCCCCACACTTACAGCCAAAATGGCGCCCCAAACAAACATCCTAGAGCGGGGCCCTGGGCTAACTTACTTTACACCCACCATTTTACAAAGCTCAAAACTACTAATAGGGGAATTTTGCGTTCGACCGCAATCCACCTAAAATCAAATTCAATTAAAATGATATATATTAATCACTGTTTACATTTGTGCAGCTAGCAATTAAAGTTCAAAGATAAATCATTTGTAGCCGTTATCGGGATAAAATAATAATAAACTACAAAAACGTATTCTGTAAGGTCGATCTTTCCGGTTATTTTCCAGTTTTCTTCAAATTTGTAATGATTGGATTGAGTCCCCTAATATTAGATTAATATATAATAGATCAACCAGATACATATATATTCTTCAACAACATCTGATAATTTCTTAGAAATGTTGCTTATTTATTTCAGTAGCATCTATGACTCTGGTGTGCTACTGTTCCTGATAGTTTTAAAGATTCGATAATTTTCCCTATACATATGGTGTGAAACCCTCACACACAACTTTCTCTCATTCCAGTTCTTAAAATTTCAACATAAGTTGTTTATCAATACATTAACTGGCATCCCTAATTTAGATCTTCATGAAATCTTATAAATTAAAACTTTTATTTGATAAAGGCCTAAAAAAAAAAAGGCAAAGAAATTCCAGATCGGCCAAGGAATTGGTTGGTAAGTTGCCAGATAAGTGCTTTACTGTGTAAAAGCGTTATATGAACTATAATAACTTGTATTATTAATATATTTATATGATAGGTACTGAAAAACTAGTAAAAGGAAACTTATATACTTGATCTTCCTAGTTTTTCTTCAGAATTCTGAATTCAATGAAACATAGTAGTTGTGGTGGTTGGTAACCGCAGAGCTGGAAAGTATCAGAGGACATTTTCCGTGGTAGCCTGCTTCATTTTGTGGTCATCGACCGGTTTCGGGCTTTTTTCAGACAGTTGTGACAACACAGACTTGCACAGAGAGCAAATTCAGTTTACACACTCAAGCCAGAAGCACACGCTGTACAACATTTGCACAGTGGCAGCAATTGCTTTATTAATAAGCAAACTGAGAAAGACTCCATAAGTGGAGATGGACCACGGAAAATGTCTCTGATGCTTTCCAGCTCTGCGGCGGAACCAAGCACCACAACTACTACGTTTCATTGAATTCAGAAACTCTGTTTCAATGAAACGTATTCTGTCAGCAGGAGATAGTGACAATAAAAAAAAAAAAATTGCTACAATTCCCAATATCCGGACAGCCCAACAGACTCCTACCATCCCAGACTGTGACTCTCTGCTCATATCCCCGCCCCTCTTTTTCACTATATCCTCTTATACTTTTTCTTTCCCATAAATCAATAAATGATTTAAATGCTTGAAACAAAATTTTCTTAATTTCTTTTTATTATTATTATCACTTAGGGAAAATATAATAAAATAATCAGAAAAATTGGTATATATATTTTTGTTTGACAAGAAATTGATTTACAAATTGGATCTAAATTGTAGTTGTTTTTTTTTTTTTGTTTTGTTTTTGTTTTGAAGACAAACAAGCTCTCGCACACACATACATTATACAACTCAGCTTTATACGCCAAAATAAGCAAATTATTATTAATATTTTTTTTAAATATTTTTTTTTTTTTTTTTTTTTTCATTTCGACAATATATGAGACAAACATTCATCAACGAGCCCGACTAAAAAATGTCAGAAAAAGCAACACTTTGTTATATTTTTTTTTTTTTTTAATGTATCATTTTTGTTTCACTGTCTTTTAACTGTTAAAAAAAAAAAACAAAAACAAAAAGTAAATAAAATAATTTCACAAAACAAAAAAATTAACATAAATAAATGCATTTTTATGAAAGTAACAAAATCCATGGGAACTTAAAAAAATGTATGCCCCATGAATAATAAATAAAAAAAATTCTTCATGAAAATTAATTATACATTTTTTTATATACCCCTAGCAAAAAAAATTAAAATAAAAATAAAAAGAGGACATTTCTCTTATGAACAAATTTGATTTACTGAATTTGTTTTTATTTCTTCCTTACTTTCTTCAATTAATTAAGTTCATAAGAGAAAATTAAAATACACTGTACAATGTATAATTTACCCTACGACACAATATAAATAGTATAAACTAATTATTATTATTATTATTTTTTTTTTTTATTCATGTTCCTTTAAAAAAAAAAAAAACAAAAAACATACAAATTTAATTCATACTTTATACATATAATCAGCATTCAATTTTTTATTCATTTCATTGAAATAGAGGTAAAGTTTTTTTTTTTTTTGTTTACGAAGTTTTTATGTATTTGGTCGAGTTAATTTATAATAATTTAACAATTCAAAATAAATGTTTTTAAAAGGATGCTCTAATGACACTGCTGCCAACTTTGTGCTATGAAAGTTTAAAAACAAAAAATTATTAGCTGATTAATATTTTTTTTTTTTTTTTTAAGCAAGTTTGCTTAACTTGCGCAATGATGATTAAGAAGTTATCACAATAAATTTTAAAATAAAACAAAACAAAATAAATGGTTGACAGACCAAACAAAAAAATAAACCACGATAAATATGAAAATTAAAAAAAAAAACAAAATAACGAATAGTTCACAATACACATAAAAATTGGCCACTTATAAAACTGTACATAAAGGAATTGGTTTTTTTTTTTTTTTTTAATTTTTTTTTTATATCTCATGGTAACTTTTAAAAATTTGTGCATTATAATTATATAAACTGTCTTCAACACAGGCCTAATATAAAGTACACATTAATGATTTATTTTTTTTTTTTTAATTTAATTTTTTTTTCTTTCCCTTGGTACACTGCACTATATAGGTCTTCAATTTTTTTTTTTTTTTTTTTTTTAATAATATGTCTATATATTTTTTATTTTTAAAGATTTCATTTTTTTGTTTTGTTTTTTTTTTTTTTTTGTTAAATTTTCACAAAAATGAAAAATGCAAGCTACTAAAAAATTTTTTTTTTGCATTGAAGATAATGAAGCATACTTTTTGAATCTTTCTTGTTCAATACTTTAAAAACAATCATTTTATTTTATTCCCCCACAATTTCACATATAAATTAGCATTTTTCCCCCCTCCTCCTACTTACTTCCCCGCTATAAAACCAAAAAGAAGAGTACCATTTTGAACATCCTTATATATATTTTTTTTTTTTTTTTTTTCCAAATTTATACGTATATATTTATTTGAACCTAATTTTTTTTTTTTTTTTTTTTTTTCATTGTAAATAAACCAAAAAATAAAAAATTTAAATAAATTAGGGAAGAAGTGGTGGCAGTAAATGTAAAAACTCTATTATTATTATTATTATTATTATTATATTATTTTGTTTCTTAAAGTTGTATGGAAGTATAAGCGAGATATGTACGCAATCTCGCCACACCATTTCACACTAAATTGTACTCCTTTAGATTTGACTGCAAAATTGTGTCCTTTACTGCAGCGAATACAAATCTGATGTTTTCCGTATCTGAAAAAAAATTGTTTTTACAAAAACACTAATAATAAATTTTAATAAGCAGATTAGAAATCTAATTAAATGTGAAACCTTGTCCGCGTTGGCCAGTTAACCCTTGGCAGAAGTATAGGTCTCTCAGACCGCTAGAAAAATTTCTTACTATTAAGTTGGCATTCCTTAAAGGCGCTCCGCTTTGTGAACTTTAGTACCTTCTTATTGGTTATCCATAACTTTAGGTGTGAGTTTACATTACCAAATTTTATTTTTTTTAAAGAGTTTTCTGGTAACCTCCTAAACACTACCCTGGTATTAAAGACCGCTACTTCTATTTGTGTAAGCGATTTATAGGTATGTCAGACCGTGTACTTCTTTTCAAGTAATTATTTTTTTTTTTTAAGTTGTTTTGTTTATTTTATTTTAAGTTATTGTACTGTCATTTTCCCCTAGATATAAAATGGCTTCTCAAGATATACGTTTTTATCCAAGCGATCCTGATTATAATTCGAAAATTGAGGCATATTTACGAAAATTAGACGAGGAATGAATCTGAAAATGAAGATGATGATATATTAGGAGATATAATTTCCGATTCTGAAGACGACCCAGATTATGTAGGCAATGAGAAAGAATCTCACACCTCCAGCTGCGCAAGCAATGACGAGCTGGAAGAAGAGTTAAGCTCTGAATTAGCTAATGCGACACTTCAGCAGCATCTGCCTGAAAAATTGGTCGGTAAGTCCGGGTTTGAATGGAGATCAAAACAAACTTGCGCCGTGCAGCGAAACCTGCTCACAACATTATCAAAGGTTTGCCTGGCCTATTAGCACCCGCGAAAGCTCTAGGTGAATGTGCATCAAGCGAGGAAATCTGGAATTTACTTTTTGATACCACCATCATAAAAGAAATAGTAAAGTGGACCAATGAGAGAAATTGGAATACTTTCATAACGCAGCAGAGTCCCATCAAAAATCAAATTTTCGACCTACTGATGAGCTTGAGATAAAAGCTTTGATAAGTGCGCTGATGTTAACGTCGATTTACAAATCGGGACGTGAAAACATGTTTTCATTATTCAAAACAGGTCCCTGTGGGCGGCACTAATGTCTGCAAAGAGATTCCAAATTTTATTACTGCCTTTGCGATTTGACAACACCAACGACCGTAATGTTCGTAAGGAAACAGATCCAGCTGCCGCAATTTCTTTCATATTCAACAATTTCTTTAGAAACTGTCAAAAAGTTTCAAAAAGTATGTTGTTAAAAGTAATGTTATTTTCATTAAATTTAAAAGTTTTATATTTCAATAGCCAAATAAAAATATTTTAATTGAGTTATGTTTATTTGAAGAAACTTTTAACATAGCGGTCTTCCAGACCTATACTTCCATGTACGTTGCTGAAATACATACTTCTCGCCAAGGGTTAAACTATTGAAAAATATACTCCAACCGTACTTCTAATAAATTCTAAAAATGACCAATTTGCTTTAAAATTTGATTTTAAATAAACGTTTAGTTGTCCTTAATTTTTTGTTTGTCTTCCTTAAAATGAGGGTCGTGACGCGGCCAATATTATTTTTGTCGGATACTGATTACGAGGGGGTCCTGGAGGGTTGTATGATGAAGTTAGCTTATAATGTCTGTGGGGAGGGGCCAATCCCTACGCTATCCAAAGCCCTTTTGGGACCATATATCTACGCCAAAATCGAAGCCTTCTCAGTGCACAGCCGGCATCCGGACAGATTTCTCTCGTTACAGACAACATTATCTATCACCGGACAGTGAGCTGTAAAAGGCTCCTAGGAAGAAAAAAATCTAAGGCAGCATGCTTGGACTCGAACCTCCGCGTTGTTAGTCCAGTGCACTACCGCTGAGCTAATCCCTTCCCTTCTTGATAAGGTTTAATAGATAAAAGCAATTGAATAGTTAAAAAGGGAGACCCAAATTTAACTTTACTTATTATTCGACATCAGACAGTTGCAGTTTAAATTTAAGGCCCTTCAAAATCCTTAATAAAAATCATAGGTTAGTTCAAGTTTAAAGAAAATCTTTGCAAGTGATTTGAGAAAAGCCCGGAAATAAATAGTAATAAATAAATAAGTAAAAATATTTAATAAAGTCGCATTATAGGTGAAAAGACTTTCTTTATACCAAGAATTTCAACAATACATTTCGAATTCCTCTACTTTCCAGGAGCAATGGAAGAATGTTTGCAAGAAGAGTGAGAGATTTATTATAGATAAAAATGAGAGGTAGTATAAGAAGGGAAAATCGTTGAAATCTTTTGCGAGAAAATCGAGAAAAACTGAAAAAAAAAAATGCATTTAGCGACAAATTTTATTAAATTAAGCAACTGCAGCAAACTGAAAAAAATACAAGGTTGATTATTTTAAGGATATCCAAAAATGTATTAGAAATATATCTTATGTGGCAGCCTATCAGATCACTAACAATCTAGAAATCTTCTGACATTTAAAGAAATGTGCAACGGCTACAAGTTACGATATAGAGGATTCATTCCGGAAATCAGATGTATTATGGATCAAACTATGCATAACAGATTCACCCCGCGAACATTGGACATTGTTGTGTCTCAGAATGAAAATGGTTTTACTATATACACTAATGGCACAATGATTCAGTTAGTTGTATAAGGCAGAGGTGGTCGCAGAAAGACGCCAACATCTCCTCAATGGGTGCTGTGCTAATAAACAGGCCGAACACTTTGCCACAGCTAAAGCTTTGGTGGGGGTTACTCAACGATAACTTGGAATAATGAAGTTAACGGTTCGGAATTGTTTTAAACTGGAATCAGCAAAAGAAAAGTGGTGATTTACTTTTCTCAATATTGAAGAATCATAATTAGATTGCCACTAACGCATATAAAAACATTTCGGCTAAAGAAAGCCTTGCCGCCATATGGCAGACATTTGGGGATGTACGAGTAATCGGCATCATTGGTTAGTCACCGAACAAGCACCCTCTTTCGGCTACATTATTGCTATCAAGTATAATTCTTTTTCAAATCTTTTTATAGCTTCTAAAAAATCAAAAAGAAAAATTTAATATAATATATACATATATTTAAAAATATTAATATACCAAATTACATTGTACAAATATATAATCACATTCACCTGAAAGCTTTAAAAATCCTTGGTTTGTTTGCATATTTCCCCCAAAAAAGTGCATGCATTAACACTGGCAAATATTTCGTGCATTCAGAAAAAATTAGAACATTCTGTTATAAATAAAAAGATTATAATAACTCATGCTTAATATTAACTTTAAAAAAAAAAAAAATACACTAAAACGAAAATCTCCTTATCAGATATTATTTGGTAAATTAATGAATATAATTATCTAAGGCGCATATCGTAATGATCCTATAACTCACCTCTTTTTATTATAGATCCACAATTAACACTAAAGATGTATTTTTAAATGAAGAAAACTAAAACAAAAATAGCAAAAGTATCTGGTGTCCATATCTGGTATCCATTCTATATGTCGAATATTCCTCATCTACAACTGTGTCAGAACTTAAGATGCCTTTGTAATCGTTATTCGATGTCCAGATAGACTTCAATTCGTGCAGAATAACAAGACAATGACTTTAAATGAAATAAATACATGACGAATGCAACATGTGGTTTACGCATTCCAGTATGACTAAGTCATGAATCAATCATCCCTCAAATTATAAAAACCGAAACACCGCCAATCGATAAAAACAGTAAGATCATTTTATGAATTCAAATTATTCATAAACTGGACACGGTTCGCGAATTTATGAACAGTGTACACCGAGCAAAAGGAAATGAAGGTTTTCTTGAAAAAACAACAATAAACTAAAATTGTTTATATATATTTTTTTTAAATCATAGTTAATTATTTTAAATTATGATCTAGTTCTTGTAAAAGACTAAAAACAAGATAATCTATACGAGAAAGTTATAAATATTTTGTCAACCAAACTCCAGAAATGATTTGCATGGACTTCAATTTACAACCAAATCACAAATTTTATCAGCGCTGTGCGCAAGAAACTGTATCAACCTAAATATTATCAATCGTTCTTATTCAAAAGTAATTATCAACATTAAAACTAATTAAGTTGAAAATTTTTGATAAATTTAATTTAAAATTGTATTAAATTTGAAGGAAAATCGTTGCTAAGTATTAAAACTAAAAAATTAGTAAATAAATTAGTTAAAAAATATTAAGCTAAATTAAATTCCTTAAGGGCTGACTGCATGATTGTGTCCTTAACAGCGCAGAATACCAATTTGATGTTTTCCGTATCTGTGGAAAGCATGCAACATACATTTTACAAAAAGAACGTTAGTGTACATAGAAATAAAATTTAAAAAAATATGTATTAATAAAAATAAAAAAAATAATTGTACCTACCAAACTAAAAAAAATCAATTGGCAACTGAAAAAACCAGATACTGATGCAGTGTAAATTATACAAAATGCAATAATTATGTTAGTATATCCCCACTTGCTATCATGCAGGACAAAATATCACAAAGAAAGCATGCACTTTAATTTTGCTTAAATTGGGAATCATTGTTCTACCTGTAGCGCATGTGAAATGTGAATAAATAATCTTCTCACTATCTGGATTTAAGTCCACAAACATTCTCAATATAAATTCCCTGGCGGTTATTGCATCTCGTTGAGGGCCTAAATTACAAATATTAGCAAATACATTTTAGCTTAAATATACTACTTTTTTTATATACATATTAGGTATTATATATTAAACTAAGGAACTTATACAGCTAAAGATATAAAAGCCAACAAGTTGTCAAAATAAAGATCGCTGTGTTATAAAGGAATCAACTAATAGGGCCATCGTAAAGGTACAAGTTTAATTCAAAAAAAGCAACTAATTACAATAATTGAATACGGGTTATTAAAATTGCCTCTCAAGAATTAATTTTATTTTTTTATTCATCGGTCACCTGTGGCTGTGGTAAAATGAGAATATAACATTCTTTCTGGATCAGGATTTTGTCTAGAATACATTTTGAGTACAAATTCTCTAGCAGGCACATGATCTTGTTTGGGTCCTAGAAAAATTACTTGTAACTATGACCACCCAGGTTTTTTATTAAAAGTAAAAATTAATAAAATGAATTAAAAACAATAAAACATTACTCATTTCGAAACGTGAAGCTTTTCATCAAGTTTACATTATTAAAGAAAAATAAAGTAATTAATGCCTATTTTTTCTGGGGGCTCAACAATCAGCTACCAAAAAAGATGTGGACGGAGATGGAAGCACATACATTACTAATATTTTTCCCAAAATTATAAATTTGGTAATTTTCCTCTTAGGGTCTCGAATTCTAAGGACCTCCCAAATATAATAAGTTCATGCTCATTTCCCTTCTATCAAACTTTCTTTTATTTTTTTTTTATTCATCGGTCACCTGTGACTGTAGTAAAATGAGTATATAAAATGAGGTGATTCTCGATTTTTTTTATTTTATTTATATATTTTAAGATCATCTGAAAAAATGGTTTCTAAAAGTGGTCAGAGTGCAGGAGGCACCATAACTCAAAAAGGAAAATCGCAGATAGTTTATAAGCACTCTCATAGAAACTTAGATTTTGGTCCAAATTACCTACAATGTTTTTTTTTTTTTTTTTTTTGATAATCGACTACTCTTATATGAAATTTTTTTTCAGGATAACTAATCTTAAGAACTGAGGAAACTGTAATTAAATTCAATATAAACAATAGTTATGTTTGGCCGTTGTTAATCAAACAAGCAAAAAATTAGTTGGCTCGGGCCAAGGACTCGAGTTTTTTTAAAAAGTTTATTCTACGTTTCGGACACCTTTGGTGCCATCCCTCAGGAACTGTTAAGAACGAATGGAGAGCTAAATATTCATATTTAGCTAAATATCCATAAAGCTAAATATTCATATTTAGCTCTCCATTCGTTCTTAACAGTTCCTGAGGAAGGGCTTCAAAGATGTTCGAAACGTCAAATAAACTTGTGAAAATAAAAAGTTTTTCTTTGGGCCCAGCCAACGAATTTTTTGTTTGTTTGTGTAATTAAATTCCACTGTAAACTGCTAAAACATTTCTTTCTTATTTTTTGGCGCAGCGACAGCTGCAGACATTAGCACTAGGTTCAAACTAGGTACCTATAATATAGGTTCACTTTAAAACGCAGTTCATTAAGAAGCCTGATTATGAAGAAATTAGGTTTAATCAAAACTGCGACTTTGCCATGACATTTTTTTTGTTAACGAAATTTTCTCAAAAAACTGCTACAGTTACTTTGAAATATACTACACATTTGGAAACGATAACTTATATTCGATATTTTTCAGAAAATTGATTGTAGGGGAAGTGCGGATTTAAGGTTTCATTACTTAGACAATATTTTTATTTAATTTATTTGTTGCAATAACTCCGAATTTGAAAGCAATTTAGACAATTGGGAATGAGAAATGCAGTAAGAAAGTTTTGTGTTTTTACTGTGTTTATACTAGACTGTTATTTTCTTATTGAAGTAAATTTTAGCATTAGTGTCAATTTGTAAAACTTTATGTTTATAGAAAAGTTTTAGACATTCGGTGTGAAGCCATTTATTTATTTACGCATAACATACAAATTCAGTGAAGTGCATCTTCCGGATGTTGTCAGATTTTAACCAAATATTCGTGATAACAAAAGAGAGTTAACGTCTTTGAACTTCTTGCAATTTTTGTTTTTGAGTTATGTTGCTTATTCACTCACTCTCCTCTCTCTCTCTCACCCACACATCCGCACACAAGAACGAACGAACAGATCAAATCCTTTAAAAAAATTATTTTAACCAAGCGTTGACAGAATATAGTTTTATAGTAAGAATGCAATTTCTTTTATATAAAATACTCAGCGTATAACTGAGTATTGATTATTAACGACTAAGCGAGAGTAAAATTAGAGCATATTCGATCGGAATGCAATATTTTCAAACAAAACAGTAATATAAACAAGAAATTCCTTGAGCTGAATTCAAATAATGTGGTACTGTAATGTGATAACAAAAAGAAGTGATAACAGAAATATATAATTTTTAATTATAAAAATTATAACTAGTGGTGCCAGCCAGTCGCGGTCAGTGCACGGTCAAAGGACCGCCCGCCAAAGACACACCGCTTTCACAAGGGTCAAAAAAATCACTCAAAATACCGATTACCTGGCTACATTCCTTTGATAACTACCATCACCTGTCGCCACACCTGTTCACTGACCTATTCAAGACCTAGGGTCAACACACGGCAATAAACTAAACACTCAAAATACCGAACACCTGGCTACAATCCTTTGATAACCGCCAACACCTGTTCAAGAACTAGGGTCAACACACGGCAAGAGATGTTTGAGTGTGACCCGTAATTACAAGACTTGTCAATGTGTGGTGATGGCAATATAAGGTGTCTCTCTACAGGAGTGGGGAGGATTATTCTTCAGTATTTCATCAGCGTAACATCAAGATTCTACCAGTGACATAATTCATACATCGGAGCGCGTCCCTATCTAAGTATTTAAACATATATTATTTATCAATCATTATAGTTGGTGCATTCTAGTTACAATTTAAATCATTTTAAATTAATTGTAGTTTATCTTTTCAAACGTTTAAATTATTGTTAAAATATACATATATCTATTTTCGTAAATTCGTAATTCATATTCCGAATAACAACTCTCTAAAATCTCTAACTAACTACCAACTAACTATTCATCACATCATCACACCTCTCCAAGACATCTGAACCCATTACAGTACTTATAAAATATTATAGATAATTTTGAATCGTTATTATTGCAATGTTCATTTGATGACTTTAGTACCGACAAAATGTGTACATGCTAATATAGCTGTGATGATTTTCCATATGGTGGAACGTTATGCCCTAATTTTGAATCTAACAAACAATACAATTTAAAACTATACATTTTGTTGGTATGAACAATTTAGTAAATTCTTATGCTTGTAATTAACTGGCAAATTTTTACAATTTTATAGTATATATTAATACAACACAACCAATATTTGTAACAACAAAATTTCATTTCTTCCCTGAAATTTTATTAAAGATGAGGAAAAAAATTCCCTAGCCGAAAGTTTTTAATTAATATATTTGTTCTTAAACTTAACTTGACACCTTCATTCGCACTAAATATTAATTGGAAAATTACATTTTCAACATTTCTGTTTATTGACTTAAAAATGTTGGGTTAAAAAAAAAAAAGGTGAAAATTAGTAAATATAAGGATGAACTTAACCAAATAATTGTCTAGTAATAAAATATTTATAAACTGCTTACCATCATATTCCGGGAAATAATCGACAAGATGGGAATACATGATCTTCTCTTCCAATAAATCTTTTTTGTTGAGAAATAGAATAACCGAAGAATGCTGGAACCATGGATACGTAATGATCGTTTTGAAAAGTGCCTTAGATTCCTCCATACGATTCTATAAAAAAAAAAAATTCATAAGTTTAAAAAATTGTTTATAAAAAAGAAATATTCAATTTTATTTAATTCTAAATATAATTTACCTCATTTTCGGATTCGAATAAAATTTGATCGTATTCGCTGAGTGCTACAAGGAATATTATTGACGTGACATTTTCAAAACAGTGAATCCACTTTCTTCGTTCAGAGCGCTGTCCTCCAACATCCACCATCCTGTTCAAATGTTACAATATAATTGATTAAATGGGAATAATATGCTTGTTAAGTAAGATTAGTTTGTCGTAATTGTACATCTTTTTTGTGAAATTTCAAAAGATATTCTTTGCCTGAATATTTATTTTATTATTATAAAGAGTATAATGTTATAAAATTACCATTAAATGCTGTACAATGACCCAATTTTTGAATCTCGTGTGGTATGCTCGCATGCGGATTTAAAATGACTATTGCAAAATATTAGAAAGTATTTTTTTAATAATTGGTTTAAATATTATAAATTTGATTTATCTTTATTTTACTTTATTCACTTGATTTATCTTTATTAGTATGCCCCCTAATCGCGGCTTCTAATTACAGAAGATATAGTTGGGACTAAACTGAAGAATCTTGCCATGGAATTAAAGATGATGTATTTTTTTTTTTAATTCATGATGTGTGCGAATGTTTGACACTGTTCTGTAAAACTGTTTGTAGGAGAGTAATCTATTATTATATTTTGTCAGTCTTAAAATTTTGCTAAATTTATATGTTATATATCAAATATATCTCTTTAACAGTGCCAACCTGATTAATCTTTTATTAATTTCATATATATGTACTTTTAGGTCCAGCTGGCTATCAAATAATTTCGAAGGAAGCGGATAGCAATCATCTTGACTGTATATTACCTGTACTAATACATCACATATAATTTAGGGTAACGTCCGGGAATCGTATCAGCAGTATATCTAACATCCTAAGTTTGTGTCCATGCCTTCCAACTATTAAACGATAAGGTGTCATAACAATTAAAAAGTTAAGAATAGTTAAAAATGATAAGAGTAAAAGGTACTTTTATAAGTCGATTCAGATTTACCTAAAACGAGAGCAAGATAAAAGAAAAACACGTATACGTAGTTGGAGAATGTTTTCTCTTTAAAAGAAGAAGTTCAACTTAAGAAAGGTTATAGATAATGAGGTTGCTAACAATATTGTACTTTTATTAAATTTTTCGAGAAATTCTATAACCAGAAAAATATCACTATCCTCCCCAGATTATAACTTGAAATCTATCTGATGAAGAAAGGTGGCAATACTTGATAACTTGATACATTGAATTTAAAAGAAAAATTGTCCACCTGAGAACTATCTAACAAATTCATTATAAAACCTTAAATTCAAATATGAATTGGCAATGATTGTTTTTTATTCAACAAGGAAATGGTTACACAAATGAAGATAAATTCTATGGTTGATCGGGAAAAGTATAAGTTACATTAAATTCCTACATACTTACATCCTTTTCCATAATAAACACAGAATTAATTTTTACACATAATGCAGTAACAATTTACATTGTCTAATATTGTGATATTTAAGAGATCCTGATAAAGTTATTTGTTATTCGAGGTTAGAGGTCTTTCGACTTTCAGTCTTCATACTAGGATCGTCGTTTCTCGGTCTTGACCTGTACATATAAAGTGCACGAAAAGAGAATTAAGTAGCAGGAAGGCAGCATCATGTTTGCTACCTTCCCCACCGATCCATATTTAACCCAATTAGCAGTTTCTAGTTATACTCGTCTAATAAAAAGAAGATAAAAATATATTTATTTAAATAAAAATAAAACCATGCGACATCTACCACAGGAAATTCTTGAATTGTGTCCCCGATTACTTTGGTTGTATGTGCACAGTTCTGATATAAAACACATAGTTATTAACATATTGTTAAAGGAAAATTCATGCAAACATACAAACTGTACAAGCATGAATAAGTAACGTAGTGGCATTCTTAAAATGGAATATCAGAAAAAGCAAATAATACAACAAACTCGGCAATACACTAGGAAAGTGTATTTGGATGACAACCCAAATATACTGAACTCTTTCAATAAGATTTTTTTTTGTTTTAAAAATTCAGCAGTTTCGGAAATAACTAAGGTCTGGTATTTTATCTGTCGTAGCATGCATATTCCATTTGATTCTGTCCAATTTCGGATTTTCATCCATCGTCAGAGCAAATTCACCAAGTTTGTGTAGAAAGTTCATTTCAACGTAATGTTTCTGTTACATTCACCAAATCTCTACATAAACTTGGTGAATTTGCTCTGACGATGGAAGAAAATCCGAAACCAGTCATTTATATATGAGACTAAATGATCAATAAGGGATGGGATTTAGCTCAATGGTTAGCGCACTGGACTCCCACGAGGAGGTTCCGGGTTCGAGTCCAGCTGTGCTGCCCTTAGATTTTCTCTTCCTAGGAGCCTTTTACAGACTACACTGTCCGGTGACAGACAGTGTAGTCTGTAACGAGAGAACACTGGTCGGCAGTGCACTGAGAAGGCTCCGGGCACCAATGACCATAGATGTTGATGCGCCTTAAATTTAAAAAAAACTATAGAAATTTCAAAATCCATTACAAAAGCCTTTTGGAAAAGTAATAAATGGTAACAGTAATTAAATTGTTATAAGAAACAAAGATAAAACATGCAAAACATATGACATGGAGCAAAATAAAAAACAAAAAATCAAGGAATCCATGCATAAAAAATATCAGATAATATGCAGCAGAATGCAAATATTAACATAGAACATTTGTAATAATTGGGTTAACAATTGATATATATTCTAATATAAACAGAATTTCAATAGTAAACATGCAGACATTACAAATGTTTTTATAAACAAATTCTTTCACGAATGAGAATTGCTGAAATGAAAGACAGAATAAATCAAATAATGATTTTATCTTCTATATACACGACATACTGCTCCTACACATGCGCACATTGCGAATATGAAGAATGTTAATACTACTGGATTTAGGTCATTTAAAAAAAAAAAACTAACTCGCTAAAATAAGGTTGTACATATACAATTACATTTTTCCTGTATAAAAAAGAAACAACCATTTATCGTACAAATGAGAACCAAATTTCATACTAATTACAGCTGTTTTATTATAAGTGAGATATTTAGGCCTTTGTATTCCTCCAGATCTCAGTCCTAAATAATTGAATGCCCTCAACTGGAGCTGTTTTTCTTCAAAGTATAATTTTTAAATAATCTTATCCATTACACATACCTGCGGTCAAAAGTTATTTTTTCCACCATTTTAAAATTGGCAAACATAAGCAAATCCCTCATTCCAATGTTAAGACGCATTAAATAGAATATAACGATGTAACAAAAGTTTGTGCGTTGTTAGCCCCCGTTGTCAGCAAACAATGTGAACGAACATTTATGTGACTTGGTTATTTTTTATGAACTAATTAGTAATTGTAACTTTAGTCTCTTGAAATTTCTTGAATAGAACAGTTTTTTAAATCAAACAGAACTGAATTAAATTTTGAAATCTGGGCTCAATGATGATCGATAAACACCGAGACAGGCGTTCTCGATGATTGTGGTGTAGATGGGGATCCTTGCACGAATCTACATCAGAAAAACCTTCATCTTCCCAATTCTATCGTGAAGCGCTATTTAAACTAAAGAGAGTTAGTGCACAATGTAAATCGGAAAATTCCTCCAATTGCTATTATAGTGAAGTAATGGTAGAACCGTTTGAAACTCTTCTTAATGTAGGTGATTTTCGTTTCACCGAAGGATTTATCACTTCTGTGAAATATTGATTCATTTACAAGAATGAACAATACCTAATAATTTTACAATTAAGAAGTAGTAAAGTAATGTCTATTTCTTCAGGCGGGATTTACGTCCAACTACCAAATTTGACACCAACAGATAACACATCAAACAAAAACATTGGGTTAGATCCAGTTCCCAAACATTTATTATCATGTGTCCATTCTTTTTAATAAAAAAAATCTGATGCGAAACACTCACACAACTTTCTCTTACTCCAGTTTTCAAAATTGTAATTGACAAATTTTATAGTTAGTATACCCAATTTAATGAAATTCGTCGAAATTTATCGAAAACTCAAAAAACTGTTCAATAAAAGGCACTTCCGGTTTACTAATTGTCTTGAAACGCGGAATTTTGGCCATCTATTTATTTCTAATCAATTTTGTTTGGATGGTAGAATTGTATAATCAACTATGATAGCACTTTAGATAAAAACATAACCCACCTCACCCCCAAAAGCCCCCCTTAAATGACATTACCAGGAGAAATGTTTCAAATAAAAGTTATAGCTCTTTATATGTGTAGTTCACGTATTTAGTTTAAAGAAAATCGTTCGAGCCATTTCCGAAAAAATACCAGAAAACTGAAAAATACATTTCAGTAAAAACGCACTTCCGGTCATCCGATTTTTTTTCAAACACGGAATTTCAACAACACATTTAATTATAATTAACATTATTTAGATGACGGAATTGTATAGTAAACTGAAATGGCACTTTAGAACAAAACCTATCCCCACCTCTCGCCCAAAAGTGCCCTTAAATGAATTTTCCCAGAGAAATGTTACAAATAAAAGTTGTAGATTTTTGTGTAGTTGATTACCAAATCGGCATAGCCATTTTTGAGAAAATCGCGAAAAAGTGAAAAAAAAAAAACAAAAAAACATTCAGTAAAGTAGTACTTTGGTTTAGGAATTTTGACAGATGACCTACTGTCGGGTCCTATGGTGATACCTAAACCGAATATCAAGTTTGAACTTTGTACGAGTTTTTCATTTTTGAGCTATGCGTTCACATACATACATACATACTCAGAAGCGCGGGCACCGACCATTTTCTTAAAACCACTTTTTTGGACCCAGAGGACCTCAAAACGGATATTTCCGGTGAAAATTCTGTATCAAAAATTTGGCAAAATTACAATACTTCCTCTTACTAAGGAGTAAGAGAAAGTAAAATGATTTTTCATCAGCCCTTTTTTTCATGCAATATATGAACAGGATGTTTCAAATTTAAACTGCCAAACTTTAAGAATAGATTCTTGGGTCTTGAGAAAAAAAAACTTCTCCGGGACTCATGCCCGGTATGTCTTTTCGATAGCAATTTAACGAAACTTTAACTTTGGGCATCCCCAAAGTCAGAAAACAAGATTTTCTCCATTTTCACAATAATTAAAAAATATATCCCTAATTGCACTTGTACTGTATATTAGTGGGACGATATAAATTCTGTATACAACACTACCAAAATCAATTACCCTTAAGATAAAATGCTCACTGACTTTTATTAGATTTGCTCTTTTCGTTAACTTTGAAAAAGTAAAGTACTCTTCTACTTTAAACCCTCCTATACCAAATACAAATCTTGCTACTATGATCCAACAGATATACATATTTATTTCTTTACATTTCATATTTCAGGTTTTTCAAAACTTCGTCCAGAAGACTTTGTTTCTCCTTTGACCTAAGGTTCCCTTTAGTTTGGCCGTATCATACTGAAACGCCCTGAACACATTTATTCACTGATCTCTCACGGACTTTTAGGGCTGCACTGATCTTAAGCGATCGATGTGATCTCGTGGGATTAGATCCTTTACTAAGGCAGAGATTTGAAAAACAGAAATGCTGTGTGCATGTGAAAAATTCTGAGGCTAGTTCACTTTATGTAGGTTCCTGATGGCCATAATTTTGGAACTACGCTTTAAATTTAGTTTACTAATAACATTCACTTTTGACTGAAATATATCATAATGGTGAATTAGATTTGTAACTTTTCCTTCATCCAGCGTTAAGTTTTTGTTCCCCTCTAATTATCATCTACGACCCACTTTTATCCCACGAAAAAAATCTTTGTTTGGAAGCATTTCTCTTAGGATCAATAGGATATGGCCCAGAGATGGATTAAGGTAATAGAAAACAACGCCTATGTTTCGACAGTAAGCTAATTGAATGATTATAATACTTCTTTAAAATGCAAATGAGAAGAACGCCCAGACTTTTGTTACAAACCTGGTAAATTAATATTGTAAAAAAAAAAAAAAAAATCATAAAAACTAATATTATTTTAATACCTAAAAATAATAGAATCAAGATCAAATGGGTACTCAATAATTCCTGTAGTAGGCGCTCTAGCACGCAGAATATCTTGTTCAGTTGGCAGATAATCAGGACTTTCAATACGTTCCAAGTCACTCAAGTAACTACACACACAACCACTAACATTAATACATGCAAACATGCGATATGTTAGAAAAAAAAAAAAACATGTAAATTATAATATAACATATTATTTCACAATTCTTGCTGTTTTTCCTGACCATTCTCCATGCTAAAATTTGAAGTCTGCCAAAAATTAAAAAAACAAAAAAGGGTTACAAAAATAAATTATAAAGTAGCGACAATTACAACCGAAATGGTACGGTAAAAAGTTAGTGTTTTTGAGGTTTTTCTGTATTGTTTTACATGCGTTGACACCAAGTATCTGTTTGAATGTTGTTACCTAAACCGTATTTCTTCTAAGTCAAAGGGATATTCAATAATTCCCGTCGTTGGGACTCGAACTCGCAATATGTCCTGCTCGGTTGGCAGGTAGTTTGGAGCAGCCACTCGGTCTATCTCCATTAAGTAACTATAGAAAAAAATGTTTTAATTTGTAACAAAAAAGAAAGTAATTTAACTTTAAAAAAACACATATTATATAAACTTTTGTGGCACGTTATTTCAATTTGTAGAAAAATTTAGTAACAATCTATTTTTGTTTTAATTATCTTTGTTGATGAATAAATAAAGAAACTGGAAATATCTAATTATATTTGCTCAATCTTACATCTATCTCCTAGTGTGTTATCTAATTAGATGATTGTATGGTTGATTACCTTGAAAGTTGTGGAAGCTAAATTAAATTGTTATGTTCCATGTCACGTTATGTACTAACTACTTGTACCTACAAATTATTTTTCGTAAGACATACGATGCAGGGAAGATTGATGATAGTTTCACTACCTTAACACAGCCGGAAGTGAGATATAAGATTGGATACGGATTTTCGAACGGCTTCCAAGAGTGAATCATTGCCGATCATAAATAGCTTGCCCAAAAGCTTTCATATATGAAATGGCAAAGTGGTAGCTGTCAGATTGAAAAGTGTTCCTCCCTCGTAAATGACTTCTAATAATTATTTATTTAAGACTGAATACAAAGCAAAAGGATGGTGCAATACTGATAATTTTATAACAAAACGAGTGAATGTGCTCTGAACTAAATTTGTAAAAAAATTTAAAATTAGAATGTTTGATACATTCTATAATCGATAATATTGTGACATCTGAAGAATATGATATATCTTTTCCCATATCTACTACTTTGCAAAAAAAAATACTACTGATCATAAAAAAAAATTGCATAAATTTGAATTATTATTTTAAATTATTTCCCATCCCGATAAAATTTAAATGAAAATTCATTACTAGTTTCTGGGATGAATCGGTCCGAAAGCTTAAACTTTAAAGAACCATCCCAGTTTTCTTTTTATCAACATGACCTTCTGTTCTTCTATTATCTTCCATTTAAGAGAACCCATATGCATCCTATTTAAATCCTCTTGCATATTGCAGCCTTTAAGCATTATTTAAATTATTAACTAACTTAAATAATCCATTGATGCCCAAGTAATTTATTATAACAAAATCGATTGACAATTTTCTGATAAATAATAAAGATTGAGCAAATATATGTATATAAAAGTTTGAAGAACGAGCAGCAAATAAAACTTGAAAAATTAATTATTTATCTTTATTTTCCAGATTTATTTGAGCGAAATTTAACAATTGAATAGGGATTTTTTTTTTTTTTTAGTAATTTTTAATTAAACATTTCTATTTAGGAAATAAAACAAAATTTCAGTTAAAAGTGTACATGAAATAAATAAATGAAAACAAAATCTAAAATAATGTTGAAAATTACCATCATAACCATAATCAACTGAAATATGATAATAATAATAATAATAATAATAAAATAATTTAAACTGACTATTTAGCAGAATCTGTTAGTTGATATTCTCTCCGTCTATCGTAGCATTCTTGTATACCAGTGTCAGCCCACAATGCTTTGATTGCCTCAACATACGGACTTTCAAATGTAGTCACAGTCTCAAAGTCTACACTTCTTATCAGCTCTGCCTTATCCTATAATTTTTATAAATTAATTCTCAAGAAACAACAAAATAATTTCCTCCTGGAAAATATAAATTCTTATTATTAATTATAATATTATGCAGAACACTTAGCAACAGTGGCTGTACAATTTAGCTCTAGTGTGGCATTCTTCCAAATAAATAATAACTTATAAAATTTAATAGCATATATTATAATAATTCAGTCACTGCTTTTTACATAAAATAAATGAAACTGAATTTAGTAATGTTATAATTTTCTTGTTTTATTTGAAAAAAAGCTATTTTCTCCGGTAAACATTCTTTGAATTTTTATTAATATCATAAATCCTTTTCAGTGATAGCTACAATAACACAGAATGATCATATACAGACATCTCATATTCATATAAGAATATATCATTAATTTTCATTCTTAATAATTTTTTGCTACTTATCATACAAATTACTGAATCATTACAAAAAAATCCTCAATTGGAAATAAAATAAACATATGCAATTATATACACATTTTCCATATATATTACTTTCTTAAATATGGCTATCGTGAGAAATTCCAATCAGATAAAACAAAAGTAACTATGGCAATAGTCAAGTGTAATTGCTCTGAGGTCAAATTCATCAGTTGTTAAATCAAATAAGGTTAAGTTGTTGCCACTAAATAGGTAACGCTGAACTGCCAATTTCAATAATTAGCATTGAAATTATTTGGTTCCGTAAAAATATGGCTCTACATTACTTCTGACAATGTCTCTTCAAAATAGTAAAATAGAAATAAGTAATAAATTGATAAAAATAAATAAATAGATAATTAAATAATAAATAGATAAATAAAAATAGAAACCAGAAAGATAAATTTTAGACAGCAGAACTTTGAATTAAATATTGAAACTCTGAATATATAAAGTTGAAAATAATTGACTGAATATTGTTGTGAAATTGCACTAAGAAAGTAAAATCTTAGCCATCAATTTTCTAATTGCCATCTATTAGAAGAAAATGAACCAACTACTTCTTCAGGTATTTGGCATGTCGGCGGATAATCCCCGACATCTACAACTAACTGTTAATAACTCACAACCTACAGAGAGAAGAAGCTGATGTTACCTACTAGTTTGGTATAGGGATCTATGTTTAAACTCTAATCATCTTATCGCCGTTTCCAACTCTCGTAGCAGGGATGTGGACTAGCCACTCTTCAGAGTGTTCGGAGATCTTGCGGGAACCCATATTTAACACCCAACTAACGCTTATATCTACATTCCCAACATTTATATAACACTTACGTAGATGATATGTGTACAACTATCTGGGTTTAGTTTAACTACTTTAGCTCACTATCACACTTACATATCTTTCACTCCCTAATTTCAATAATCTATAAACAATTATCATACAAAATGGCCTATAATTGGTGAATCTTTCTGTCATACCACTTAAATCAAAGTTGATTTGAAATTCTGCCCTTTTTTTAAAATAAAAGTAAATTTATCACTATGTCATCACTTTGAAGATTAACCTAATGCCTCTAATGAAGTACAACTTAGGTAGTTCATCAAGAATTCGAAGACATCAATAAAAGCTCTTGCTGAAGAAGTGTGCAAAGGTTACTAAGATAGAAAGGTATTGTTCAAAAACTAATCGCAACAATAAAAAAAACCTTGGAAAATTCATATTATTATATCAGAGACATTTTCCGTGGTTGCCTGCTTCATTCTGTGGTCATCGACCGGTTTCGGGCGTTCGCCTATCTTCAGGATGCGTTTTTCAGAAAGTGAGACAACACAGACTTGCACAGAGCAAACTTAGTTTACACACTCTCCGAGTGTGTAAACGCATCCTGAAGATGGGCGAACGCCCGAAACCGGTCGATGACCACAAAATGAAGCAGGCTACCACTCTCGATTGTGTAAACTAAGTTTGTCTCTGTGCAAGTCTGTGTTGTCACACTGTCTGAAAAACGTATCCTGAAGATGGGCGAACGCCCGAAACCGGTCGATGACCACAAAATGAAGCAGGCTACCACGGAAAATGTCTCTGATGCTTTCCAGCTCTGCGGACACAACAATATATTATTATAGTTTAGAGCAATTTGGTTTAAGCACTACTTCGGTGGTTGGGTTTGTAGTGCTGGGTAAAATCTTGGATATGTAGTGTTTATATCATCTGCTAATGCAATTATTATACAGTCCAAAGACATGAACAGTCGATAGCAGTGAAAAATGGCCAAATTGTCCCCACACTTATGAACCCTCAGTAACAAAACTGACAAATGAAGAGTCCACCGGTCAGTCACCGATTGAACCATTCTACAGTATCTCTATAACTGCTCACATATTAAATGTTCTTGAAGATACTAACAAATGGCGCCAGTAGGAGTATCATTATTGAACAGAGAACCTTCAAGTTTTTCTTAGAGGTCTTTTCTTTGGACTTACAGGTAGAGAGAGAAGTGTGATCTAAGGGAAATAACTTACTATGTTACTTTAAGCGTCATTTAAGGTAACTTTTTTTTTACATACTACTGATGAATTTTTATATGTTGGCGACCTTTAGGGTTTTTAGGGTTTAAGTTATCATTGTTCAAACCCAGAATGCATTTAATGTACCACTAATATTATATAAGTGAAAAAGCTAGCTACAAATTATACTGAAGTGACACATTAAAGGAAAGTTTACAGTTGCAACTTGAAGAAATATGTTATGAAAGGAATATGTCATGTTTAAGAATATTTTTAAAGCCATTTTTGGGGAAATCGCGAAAAACTGAAAAGACCATTCAGTAAAGTCGCATTTTCTGAACTTAAATAGAATAATCAAGTTTGAGTTTCCAATGATTTTTCATTGAGATATTGTCTTTACAAAAACAAAGAAAAAAAACATTCACAAAAAACATGGACCTAAAATCAAGTATTATTGGTGAAAAAACAATTTAGATAATTCAATACCATCGCTATACTTATTATAGCAGAAAGCAACAATTCTCTTTAATTCAAAATTGCTAACCTTGCATTTATAAATTACCTACCTCTCTGAAAGAATAGAAATACTTACATTCATTGATGGGTCTTTGTACTGTATTTTAAGGAGATCCATGGCACGAATCATGGACTGCATAGCCATGAAAATATTTTGATAAACAAGTTTAATAAATCCTCGCTTATCTTCATCTGAATAACCAGAACCATGGATAATTCTCATCTGTTTAATAAATGTTGACTTCCCAGACTCACCAGTACCTAATATAAATAATCATACAATTAATAACATGCATACATACATATAAATTGTTACAAACTTAAAGCTCAATCCAGGTTCAATACAATTAAAACAAGAATTAAGGATATTTAATATATATTTTATCCTGCCTTAAAACCTAATAAAAAGAAAGTAAAAAGTTAATATCAGTTAATTCAGAGATTTCTCAACTTATTTGGCTTAGGCCACTTTTCAATAAAAATAAAAATGGCGTCCCCATGGAAATTTTTCTTCTTTAAATTAAGAAACTGAGAGATGCAGTGACATATCTGCATTCTTTTATATATATACTAACAATTCTACCTATGATTATAAATATAGTAAAGAAATATGTAAATAAAATACTTTAATGCTTAGAAGTATAAATTAAAAGTTATAATTAACTACAGTAAAATTAAATATCCTAAGATTAACTATGGTAGCAATCAAATTATAAATGCAAAAATAGCAAAACAATAATTCTAAAATAAAAATTCCTAATACATTAAAAATTATCCTAATAAGAAAGAAGGACTTGATGCGTTGCTCTCAATTTAAAATGATCGGCTCTATTTTTGCCAGTATTATTTTTAAATCTCCGCGATTAACTATTTGCAGTACACTGTACTATTCAAATTGTATTGTATAGAAAATAAATATTCTTCGTTTTTATTACTAGCAAGCATTAGAATTCAGAGAAACGTAAGATAATGTGTAAAAATACTAACATTTACAAATGCTATTTCATTGAAACAACAATAGCACTTGCCTTATGCACACATACATATGTGATTCGTAATCTCTTAAAGATAGAAGGAATCAAATATGAATTTACAAAATTTTGAGTTTACATTCACTTCAATTTAGCACTTGTCTTGTAATACAGAAACAATCTCAACTTATCCCATTGCATATTTTAAACTAGTCATTATGCATGTTCCTAACATTGCTGGACTTCCAGCCAGGCCATGCATGACACATCGTCTGCTTCTTGTTAAAACCTGTTCCCGGACAAGATCGGATTTTATAAATTTTGAGAGTTTATTTGAAAAAAAAAATCAGACTTTATAATAATAAAAGAGATAAAACATGTACGAACATAGTTTTGCAATATTTTCTTTCAATTGTCTATTTTCTTTACTGCTTCCAATTAATCTTTAATATTAATCCCTATTACACACAATCTACCGCTGGCCACCATCATTCCAAGCAACCAAAGTGGGCGATACTGCCTACTTTGGGAACACCGGATTAGGTAATACATAATCACATTGGTCAAATGTACATTTTCTAAAAATGGTCTTTCAGGAAATGTCGATCTGCTTTGTTTGATAGCATCGAAGGCACTTCCCACATTTATGCGAAGTTATTTTCTATTATTCTCTGCAATTTTGTCTTTAACCTAACTAAGGTGAAGGTCTATAACCTAATCTTTATCAAAATAATAACAATAATTCTAAAATGTCTATATAACTTAAAAGATGGTTTTGTCTATTCCCCATTTTGATTTGCATCGCAATGTGATTTTTTTTTATTTATATAAATGGTGGAGTACAATTTACATTTTTACAATTCTTAATTCAGTATTTTCTAAATGGAAAAAGACCAATGAAATTCTGCGAACCTTTGCATTCAATCTAGTGCTTGGAATAATTGAGTTAATTGAAGTACTAACTAGGAGGAGGAAACTTGTGGGGCAAATTCTATAAATTATTTTTGAGGAGAAATATCTTTAAAAATTGTGAATAAGCATTCAATAGTCATAATAAATTTAATTTTACATTATTTCTCGGAATATTATTCTTTTTTTTTTTAATCCTCCCTTCGCCACCAATGTGATCTATAACATCTATGCGAAGTGATTTTCTGTTATTCCCTGCAAGGATAGGGAATGACAAAGTTCCCTTCCCTGATAACTTCCAGCCGCCCCCTTCTTTTTTCTTTCAATCTGACCATACCCAGATCATGTGACTGTCAGTTTTTATAGATCAAAATATATTGAAATACATTGATGGATCAATTCAATAAAGTACCAAAGTTTTTTCAATTTTTTTAGTGCGCGGTAATCTAATATTTCCTTCACTCTGTTTCTTCACTCTGTTTTGAAGGATTAAAGACTTTTTTTCTTAAATTTATTCTTGCAATGATGACCTATAAGACAAATCAAGTCTCCCTTTGTACTACGTCAGGATGAGTCGATCTGATCCTTCAAGAAGATGTTATATATACACACACACACGCGCCAGAGAGAGAGACTATTTTCTAAAAACCATTTTTTTGGACACAGAGGGCACCAAAATCGTGTGTCCTTAGAAAACTCGATATCGAAAATTTGACACGACTAAAATAATTCCTTTACTAGGAGTAAGGGAAGGTAAAAATTTATACAGCCAGTTCAGGAAGAACGAGGTACCAGTAAAAGGGAAATAAAAGGATTAATAAGAAAACGGTTCTAGTCATGTCAAGAACAAAATCAACATGATTCAATAAACACAAACGAAGTAAATGCTTAACTTTTCTTTGCTTAGAACATTACATTTATGTATTTATAAAGAAAATGTTACTTCTAAAGAAAAATAAATTGACAAAAAAAAGGAAAGTTGAAAAATGTGTTTTATAATATATTCTGAAAATAATATCTTATTTTGCTAATTACTAATTTTTTTTTTTCTTATTTTGTATGCTTTCTCAAAACAACTAAGTATGAAGAAAATCGGTTGATCTTAGTGGTAAACAATAACATGAAATTATATACCAACGCTTTTATTTGGGATATTTTTCTACAAAAAATTTATGTTACTGGTTCTGGGAGATATGAGACACTTCTATCTAGAAATATTGTCACATCAATAGAATATACAGTACCACCAACTGATAGGAGTTCAATATTGCAATTTTTTTGTAAGAAACTTGTTCATTAAAACTATGACATTTCTCTATGAGAAGACTTCGAAGTGATTCATTATCAGATTCTATTTATCTGCAATGTGCCACTAAAATTTCTTTTATTAGGATGTACTTTTTCATGAAAAAGTATCTTCTGTTTGTTTAATAAAACGGTCCAAAAGTTTGAATATCGTATACAATATTATACAAAGAGTGTTTTTTATAATGTAACTTTTAATTTAGTACATGACATTTCAAGTGCTGTACTGTTTAAAACAAATATAATATTCATATACAAATAAGAAAGCTAATCAGAGATGCCTAATTAAATATTTAACAACTATATACCATCATACTACAGAATATAAACAATATTATAATATTCTGGTTAGATACTTATCTTCTGTTATCCAAAAAATAAATTATTCTAAGAAAAGACATCAATAAACTCTCTATTGAGTACCTACAACTAAATATAATATAACTGTATGAATATGTAGCTGGGTCATCTATACTGTATAATCTAATACTGAATAACAACTATGATTTTACCCTCGTAACATCTTCATTATTTTGGTTCTGACCGGTTTCGGACTCTTATCCATCGTCAGAGTAAAGTTTTCAATCAATTCGTGTAATGAGAATCAGTATGGTTTGTGATATTAACATACAGCTGCAGTCATCTCTCTACACAAACTGATGGAAAAGTTTACGCTGACGACTGATAAAAATCCGAAACCGGTCAGAACCAAAATAAGGAAGCATATACGACGGATAAAAATCATAGAAATAATTTCATCATCTAAACGTCACTATATCTCATTTGATATGAATACAAATCAAATTCTATTCTAACAATTTAAGTAAAATTGGTTGTATATTTTTGGTATTTATGATAACACAGGAGATTATTAAAGAGAAAGGGCCACAGCCTATGATTCTATTAGAAAGAGATTAGAGAAAGTACTGATATTACACAATTGTCTGACTTTTTATTTCGGCTACGTTGTTTTATAACTGACATAAAAAAATCCTATATTTTGTTACTAAAACTTTTCAAGAGAATGATTATAATTTTGAAATCTCGATATTTGTAATTATATTTATCTACAAGGCTGAATCAACAAATAGTTGATATAATATTAATGCTGATAGTCTATTATGCAATTTTTATCTTTATTTGAGGAGAATGTAAATTTAACTCATGAATTAATTATAGAAATATCAATATTTATCAAAAATAGAGATTTGCAACTGTTAATGAAAGAACTTTGTTGAGAGATGTTTATTTAATCATATCAATCACATAGAAAAAATAAATTATTACTTTAATTCCAAATATATCTCCATTAATATATCAACACATTACAAAGATTTTTTTTTTATCAACTGTTGTTCAATTATCGCACAATCTAATGATCTACAAAGTTACAATTATGGGTACAACTTCTTTCAATAAATATTTCAGTCAGGAGTCAAACACTGCGAGATAGTCTGCTATGCACAATCCACTTTTTTTTTGTGAATAGTACTAATGTGCTAACCGAAAAGAACTCACATTATTTATCAAAACAGTCTGATGAAGATGGGAAAAACGCCCGAAACTTATCGGATAACAGTAAAATGAAGTAGGATCAAGGGGGCATTCATTAATTGCAGTTATATCTAATTTAATTTTCACAACTGCTGAATTCTGTTAATATGGTAAATAAGTTTTATCGTACAGTATCGGCTGGTATTAAATGTCTGAAAAGAATTCCTACGATCACTACATAATTAGGTCTATCTCTTTTATTTAAACCTTTTTATCGGCAAGTTGTTTTTTGGATGATTCTTTTAACATCATCAATAGGCGCAGTGATGATGATGTTGATCAGTGATATCACACTAGTGATAATACTGATCAACTAGTGGCCTGAGTTTTTGACGAATTGGCGATTGGCATATTCGGCCAGCCATAAAGGCAAATAATCTCCATGTCCAACAGTGGGTGAAAACTATGGTTCAGCGATTCTAGTACAATCAAACTAAGTATAGACTAAGAAGTAATCACGGGATCCGTGAAGAATATTGAAACAAAATCGTTATTGGGAATTCTTCTGTGTGTGAAACTTTAGCGGGAAAAATAAAAGTTTCGAGCTTATTAAAATGATATATTCAAAATACGAGATTCCACAAAGAGAATTTTTGGATAAGACGATGCTCATTTAAATCACCATTCAATATTGTAATATGAAATTGGAAAAAGCTTTTAAATACTCATTAAAGAGTATGTGAATATGGCCAATTTCGAAATATTAAAAGGGCATGCAATTATCAGCATAAATTTTCTTATTTTTTAAGTTCTAATCTTTTCCAATATGGTATATTGGTTATTAGGATTTTAGAGTAGATTTAAGTTTACAACGATTTGGCGTTTTGTCCGATCATAGAAATTAAATTATAAAGCACATTTCGGGATATATAAATTCAGTTTTGATACTAGACTGCGTTACAATACTCTATGGTATGCCTCTACAACCAATAGATAGGATTTCAGAATAGATCCAATTTTAAAACGATTTGGAGTTTTGTCCGATCATAGAAATTAAATTATAAAGCAGATTTTGAGATATATAAATATAATTTTGATACTAGATTGCATTATTATTCTCTATGGTATTGCCTCGACAGCCAATAGATTCACTATTTCACCCTGAACAAGAAGGCAATACATTTGTACAAATGTTGGTAAAATGAAGAAATAGTTCCTCTAGATCGGACCTTGGCATCCATGTTATAAATAAAGTGAAACTAAACACATAGTAAAAATTCCAAGTTTGAAGAAAACTTAACGTAATTGCAAGAAATGCACAAATAAAAAAGCCTTCCAGGAGTTTCATGCCAGATTTTTTTAAAACTTTTATTAAACAAAATTGTACGGTAATCAAATGGGCAATATATTAAAAAATAATACTTAGAGTAACCACTAAGGTGAATTTGATATAACAGAAAAACTATATTTAATAGTTTTATACCTGATAAAATATTAGCAATTTGGGAAGTTAATTTTAAAACGACAGGAGATCCAGATACCTCAAGATGAAGAGAGCAAAATTCAAGATTAGATCGTTCTTGCAGAATCCTGGCTCTTTGATGGGCTGTACATCACTTTATCTTCAAGAAACATATTAATTAAAGCGATTCAATCCACAGTGACAACAAAAACAACTGCTAGAGATGCCTCACCGTTAATTTGTTTAAGTTTCCTATACTTTAAGTACTGTCATAATTAAGTACGATCAGTAGGATCTTAAGTATGCAATGAATCCACAGATAGGAACTAGATGTACTAGAAATGTATCAACTAAATTTGCTCTGTGCAAATCTATGTTATCACACTGTTTGACAAATGCATCCTAATGCTGGGTAAACGCCCGAAACCGGTCGATGACCACAAAAAGAAGCCGGCTATCACGGAAAATATCTCTGATGCTTTCCGCTCTGCGGAACCAACCACAACAATCCACAGATGGTACTACGATACTTTCAAAGAGGAAGTTTCTACGGTTATAAAATCCAAACAAACCATGAACTTTAAACCAAATAAAACGAGAAAAAATTAATAATTATAGAATTTAGAGAACAATTTTTTTTAAAAAATTATGTAAAAATTTAAGATTTAATATTTTTTTTAATTTCATACACTTCTTTTTTTAGGGGTGAACATGAAAGAGGCAACCCACTGACCAGAACGATGTGTGAGTGTATGCTTTGTATTAAGAGGTATGAGTAATAATACAAACAAGAATCGATATACGTTCATACAGTTCAGTTAGTGCATCTCTCTTTTTAGTGAGTACTAGAGACTCGCTTCTTTTTATTATTTATTTTTAAACGATAACTATCACCGATAGTTAGAAAGAAGTTTGAAAGGAAAATTTTATTATAATTTATATTGCTAAAAGTTTATTTTATTATATTTTTTTAATAAGTTCTAAAAAAATTGCAAAATAAGTTCTTATAAAATGTGTTTTAGATGTTTTAAAAAGCTTTTTTATTGTATGTAAAAATCCACATTGTAATTCAATAAGTCATCTTTTATAAGGATAACTCTCCTCAAATAATCCCCTATAAGGATAACAACTATCAAAATTCTGAATCAAATATTTTTAAAAAAAATATGCATCATTTAAAAGATGGTTACAATGAAAATAATGTAGTTTTAGTTGATTTCTAACATCTTAAAAAGTATAAGAAGTAATTGATTTCGTAGTAAAAAATTTGTCAACTGCTTTTAAGGTATAAATGCATAATATTACAGCTTTAATAGAAATAAAGTTTGAACAACATTCTAGGAACATTACTGAAATCGCTCTTTGTTTATATAAATAATTTTGCATTTGTGTGTGTAATAAACTGTGTGTGTGTGTGTGTGTGTGTGTGTGTGTGTGTGTGTGTGTTCTTGTTAACGTTTTATTAGTTATAATTTGTTCTTACAGTTGGGGTTACAGGTCTTGTTAAATAAGTGGAACAGTGACTTATGGAATATATATATCATCAGTGAAATCAATTTTTTTTTTTTTTTTTTTAAGTTAATAAATTACCGTATTCAGACTGTATTGGTGTGAGGAAACCTCAAGTTTGAGGAAAAACCCAAAAAAATTAAAAATAAATTACTATTTTTTTTTATTTGAAATATATAAAATGCATTACACATAAAATGCACAGGGGTGATAAATATTGAATAAACTTTGGTTACTAAAAATTGAATATTTTTCTATAGTTATATTTACAATAAAAATATGTTATATTACTACATTTTTAAAGTAACAGTAATTTCTAGTTGTTAATTTTTTAAAACAAAATAAATATATATATTCCATAGTAAGTCATCGAAAAAGATCATAATCGAAAAGTTTGACTTTTACAAAAAAGAAAATTAATTTTTGATCTATTCCAGAAAACCTAAAATTTTATAATTAGGGAGCCAAAAAATAAAAATAATCAATAAAACATGTCAAAATTTTGTATCTAATTTTTGACAAACAGAATCATTCGTCGTATTTTTACTGAAATTTTTAAAGGCAGATTCCTTATGAAAGGAAAATGTAAATGTTTAAAGGAAGGAAGTTGAATTGTATAAGGTGAAATACTTTTAAAAAAATGAATAACAACACGTAATTCAATAAAACAGACAGATTTTCTTAAAGCTTGAAATTTTCCTAAATGTTGAACCCATTATCTTATAAACTGTATAATTCGTACATCATAAATATCTATTTGGGGGGAAGCATTATCACAACTGTTCCAGGATTCCTAAATTCATTTTTCCAGAAAAATATTTCAAATATAAGTTAGTATGCCCAATTTTAGGAAAAAAATCATTGGCAGTATTCAGAAAAAATTGCTACAACTTGAAAAAATAAAAACTTGCAACTTCCAGTTGGTGGAATTTCAACAAAATGAATACCGAACCTAAGCGAAATTAAGCATTCTGCTATTTTTCGTTTTTCCAATTAGGCGGATCTCATACATACATACAAATTCATACACCAGTCGCAAAAAGCAATTTTTTCTTTGGCAAAGGGCCCTCAATACATGAGTTTCCTATCAAAATACAGTTTCAATAAATTTCATATACCATCGAAATACTTTCTCTAACAGTTATTAAGAGAATAAAAGAAAGAATTCAATGTAGCTATATTAAAAATAAATTCATTTTTCCTGGTAAAAATTCTGCAAAAACACCTTACAAAAATGGACTTCTAAATAAAATAAAAATAGATATCTTAGAAATAAAAAATTATGTTTTACAACGAACAAATGCAATTTTTTATTTCCTTTTTTTTTTCTCTAAATGAAGTTGTAGATTTATTAATATAATAATAATAATAATAAAAAACAATACATTCTTCATATTTACATTAAATTTTTCCCATAATTTTAATAATTTAATTGATTTATTGAAGAAACTAAGGTTAACTATGAAATTAAAAATAGAAAGTAAATAACAATGACTTTCTTATCAATATAAATTGCTGGATGTTCAGTGAACCTTAAGAAAGGTAAATTAACAAAAAAAATCATGCAGACTTAAGAAAATGAAACATAAATCACCAGTTTTACCTATGATATTTCGTTCATGGAGATCAATAAACAAATACAGTTTATATTCATGTCCCTTATTTTTGATATATACTTTAATGAAATGATATTCAGTGTTACTAAGTGAAAAAATAAATACGTTAAAAGTCGTAATAATTAACTTTTTTAAAATCTGTTCCTATGAGTTCCTTTATTTTTATGCAGTTTAATTGTTATTATCAAAGTATGATCAAATTAATTGAGAATTTTATAACAATCGGAATATTTATAATCAAAAAGAAATTTTTCAAAATTTTATTGTCAAATACCAATTGTTTTATATTTTATATTAAATGTGAATGTTAAATTTTCAAAAACTCTGGGAATAAAATAGAAAATATGTAGATACAAATTTCACTTATAACAGAAAATAACATTTACCCCAAAAGTCAAAGCAATATATGTCTTGCATGTAATTTACTAAAATTTAAAAAATTATAATAATAAAAATAATTTACCCAGTAATAGCAGTTTGAGTTCCCTCCTCGCATCTCTTTTATCCTTTCTTAATTGTCTTTCAATTTCTTGATTAATTCTTTTTTGCTCTTTAGCCTCTTCTGACAAGCAGCACGCCATCTTTGGGCCTCAAACAGCCAATATTATCTTTCGGGAGCCGTTGTCCTTAATGCTAGTATCACAGAAGGTGTCCTAATGATTAACTAACATTGAATTTGTCATTGAAATCACAATTCTAAGCTGGCACGAAGACACATTTAAACCACAAACACGTTTGGATTCACTTACGATCACACTTGCTGGGTGTGGTACCTGCACCTCACGTATAGCCGTCCTGCCTGATCTAAAAGAAAACTAAAGTCACCGGAACCTTCACTTAGACTTATATTTGAAACCACTTCACTTATCTTGAATCCAATTATAATAATTCAATTGACGAAGCCAGTCATTTCTCTACCTACCGTGCCTATTAACAAGATTATTACAATGGAGGGCAGAAAGAAGCAGATCTCAGCTCACCCAAAGTAAACTTATTACTAACTTTCACCCCCACCAAAAGTCACCCCCGACAACTTCTTGTAAACATTTACAGTCACACCTCATCCTTATCCATAACTGAATAGTTAAATAGTTTCATTACGTACACTAAATTAATTATAAACACCAGACAAACGACTGCAGACGCCTCTAGCCAAGATGGCGTCTTCCATCCCATAATTCCTCGCACCGAAAACAAAATATATCAATTTGCGGGAAAATTTGAAACTACCGGCAGATACATGTTTATTTATTTTACTATTTACTATCTAGATTAATAATCAAAATTGAAATTAATATAACTAATTTAGAGTGTATTCAACATTACTGGAAAAGCGGATATAACTATTTGCTACATAAATAGAATGTTTTATTTCTTCTGGATTTCAATAAAATAAAACGTTTCATGTTTTGCCACTAGAATGTGCGACCATCGATATCTGATTTTTTCTTTTAATTTGAATTTCTTTACTAATAATTTTTACATACATTATTTCGAACCATCGACTGAACTTTTCATAAATGGATCAAACCCTATCTTATATTAATCATTTATAATTAAACATATTTTTATGGTTTGCTGATGATATTTTTGACGCATTTTATGTTTTATAAAACAAAAAAAAATTCTTTGCAGCAAATGTATACATATCACTTATTTATTTGCTCATTAAGTTTCATTTTCCAATATATCCATAGCTACATTTTGGAAAAGCACTTCTTGGCACACAGGTACACTTCGGTTTTTCTTCACTGCTTCTTGCACCTATTACATAAATAGATAAAATTCTAATACAAAATTTTCAAACATTGTTATGTTACAAAATACATCAATTGCTTGGTACTCAAGTCTTTTGTACAACATTAGTTTAATGCTGCCACTGCACCATAAGGGGGAAGTTGACTGGCCACTTCATCGAGGTCTTTGCGTCCCGATCTTTCTATCCCAGCATACAACATACATTGACATCCCCCAAACACACACATATTTCACACACGACCAGCAAAGCTAGATGACGTCTGTAACCATTTAGATTTTTTTGCTAGAAGAGCAAACCCAAGATTATCAAAGTTAGATGAAGTGTACAACCATTTGGGTTTAATGTATCTTAAAGAGCAAACACAAGATGCGCGTACAACTTTTGGGTTTAGTGTATCTAAAAGAGCAAACCCAATCATCACAATATCCTCTCTTTCCTTTCAACACAATTGCCTACGCTTTTATAATACCAGAATAATGATTAGTTGTTCATCGGCCATTAGAATATATATTATTACAATTCGTAAGGTTCATTAAAAAAACAAGATGAATTCCTGCCAACGTCCCGATAAATTTATCATCTTTTTCAAGGTAAAATATATTCTGAATGTGTAGTGTGCAAAGTGTAATGTAAATATTGTGATAGCTATCTTGTATGTCTAAAATCTGACTATGATAGTCTAAAATTCTCGGGTTCGAGTCCAGTGCTGCCTCTTTGACTAGAATAGAAGCCTCTACAGCTCACTGTCCGGTGGTGTACTGTGATGTCTGTAGCGAGAGAACCTGTCCGAAGGGCGGCAGGGCACTGAGTAGGCTCCGGGCGCCAACGACCACAGCTGTTGACGCACCTTAAATTAAAAAAGAAAAAAGTATCAAAAAGTTCTCAAATACTCAAAGCAATCATAATATTCGTCATAAAAATACGTCTTTTTTTATTTTTATTTATTTATTTAAGGCGTCTCAACATCTGTGGTCATTTGCGCCCGGAGCCTTCTCAGTGCACTGCCGGCCTCCGGACAGTGTTCTACCGTTACAGACAACACTGTCCATCACCGCACAGTGAGCGTAGGGGCTCCTAGGAAGAGAAAATCTAAGGGTAGCTCGGCTGGATTCGAACCCGTGATCTCCGCGTTGCTAGTCCAGCGCGCTACCACTGAGCTAATCCCTTCCCTTAAATACGTCTTTGCATACTACACACACAGAATACATTTTTGCCTTGAAAAATGTACTAAATTTATCAGAAAGTTGGCAGGAATTCATTTTCTTTTTTACTTCTGGCCGAACTCACAAATTGTAATAAAATAGCATCAGAATGTTCAAATTTCAAATACGTAAGGAGGTATATATCAAGTAAACCACCATGGATATGGCTTTTTGGCCATTATATCTGTAGAAATACTGCATTATCAGAAATTTATAAAGACATCTGAAATAAAGTATAACGGAATAAAGAAAGTAACATTACCGAGTTTCTCCGGGAGAGATTTAACTGAAAGAACTCTGTCTGGTTGTGTTACATAGTTTATGTTTGTTAATGTTAATTCTTTAAGCAGATACCACATAGCTTTCTCTTCCTCTATTGTATATTGTAAAACTGGAGCCATATTTTGAAGACATCGTTCAGCAACAACAGCTTTTCTACAAATTGCCCATTAAAGTTTTATTATTCTTCATGTATAAATAAATTAGGTAACTTATAAAAAAAACTTAAATCTTTATGTTCAATAAACTTGGTGGGTGTGAGGTCTCAATATTTTGTAGAAGATTAGTTTAATACTAATTAGTCTGATACTGCTAAAACACCATAAGCTAGCTACTTAATCAGGAAATTTCTTCTTAATGAAACAATCAAACCAATGTTAATTTTTAATTCAATAAACAAGGGAATAAATATGAATTAATTTTTGGATCTAAGATTATAAAAGGGTGAATAATACTTGCATATTGCATTCAATGTAACAGAATGAAGATAAAATAGAAATCGAAGTAATATTAATTTTTGAAAATGCTGAAAGAATGTGCCATATAATTGTTTGCAAAAATAAAATATAAATAACACTGTCTTAAATTCTTACTGGCTTCAGGCATTCACTAGATCGTTACTAAAATTTTTTTTCTTCATAAACTATGTTACCACGATACTAAACAAAACGTACGTATCAATTAATCCTGATAACTGAGTGCCAATCGAAGCGATACTTTCACTGTAAGTTAATTTTATTTCTTCGTATTGTAATTCCAATTTTCTGAGTTGACTATTAGGTAAATTGTGCTCTTGCTGCAGTATATGACAGAAATTTGATGATGCTTTATTGAAGTCCCTATGCTTATCTCTGTGCTCCTCCAAATTTTCATAATAAGCTTCTGGTAAATCACAATTATCAGTACAAATTTGGAAAATATCTCTTAAATTTTTGCATATTTTTTCCCATCTGTCGCGTTCCTTTAAAAAAAAAAAAAAAACTTACTTTAACTTTAATATCTGACTCTCTTTTGATATAATTGTTATTATCAAAGTGGCCAATATTCTGGAGCAGCAACGGTAGCAGTTCGATTGATATTCTCTCCTTCCTCAAAAATTTGGTGTGAAATACTTAAGACGACTTTTCCTTATTGGATTTTTCACCTACCAGTGGACAAATTTTCTTTTAACTTGAACGAAGTAACTGTCATGTATTTTTTTTATGTATAAGATTGAATTGTCCCTACTTGAAAGTACGGATTATTTAATGTCTGTATCTATATGATATAATCGATGGAGAAGCAGCGAAATATTTTTTCCTAACATAGTTGGTAAGAATACCTACCATCACATCTCCCCCAGTAAATAAATTCAATTGGGAAAATGTTTCAACTAAAAGCGATATGATTATTTATGTATATTTTATAACCAAATTGAGTGGACCATATGAGAAAACATCGCGTAATATTGAAAAATTTACTCAGTGAAGTGGAACTTCCGATGAAGTGGATTTTCCGTGTAAGATATCCTGTCATAAAAGAAACATTATATTTTTAGTTTTTAATTATTATACTGTTTCACACAGTCATTGACTGAACAAAAAAATCTATTTTTAAATAAGCTCAAACCATGTAGTTCCAGGAAAAGGTGCATTTTGAAATTGTGACACAATTCTTTTATTATGCCATAGAGATAAATTAATAGTAGACTTATTTTCTCAGAAAATTTCAAATATCGCTAGAAATAAAATATCTGATTACTATTTCTGTAATGAAGGTCTTGTTCTTTTTATTTCTTAGACAAACAATCTGTCAAAAAATGCTAGTAGTGCTTTAATCCACTGCTACCGCTGCAAGGCAAAATTATGTGATAGCAAATAAAGAAATTCCGATTTTTTCAGGTGGACAAAACTCCGACTATCAAGTATGATATCGTAGACGAAAGGGGAAGCACATACTACTAACATTTTTTAAATTAATGTAAATTCAGAAGTGATATTCTGGAATTGAAACGAAACCAATTAGAAGTCCGTGGCCTAATAGCAAACCCGTCATAAGGGCTATGATGTATTATAATAAAGAAAATATAACTTGAGAATATAAAAATGTAAATAATATTTAGCCAAAATTACATTTGCGTTTTCTTTACTTGGAACTATTTTGTTGATCAATTGTTGCAATCTTATACCAGTTCTATGCCTTATTTCTAAACAATGAGCATATATTGACAATGTTTTTAATATTTCCATAATAATGTCCACTTGTTCGCTTACATTTCCTTGTTTTTCTCTCAAACCTTGGGCGTATATTTCATCATTAAGAACCTTCATTTCCAACTGTAAATTTTATAGATGTTGTTGAATGTGTGTTGAATTTATACTGACTATAAGCTGTAAATATTAAAAATATTTGCTTAAGAGTGTTCCTAATTGATTGTTTTAGAAAGTAAACAGTATCAGCTAATTGTTGAACACATAAATATTGTATATTTGGATCAAAATTGTAACATTCACTATTCTCGACATCCTTAAAGTTTACAATATTTACACATTACTGGGTTATTACACTGTTTATCAAGACATCCTGTGATGTGCGAACGCTTGAAACCGGTCGATGACCACAAATAATACGGAAATTGAACTGGAGACTTCCCAGTCCCTTAGCTTAATAGCAAATCCCTTTATAAGGTCTATGATGTATTATGATCAGGAAGATGTAACACGAGAAAATAAAGTGTAAATAATATGATGACCACAAAATGAAGTAGGCTAACAAGGAAAAAATCTCGAATGGATTCTAGCTCAGCGGAACCAAACACAAACAACTAAATAAAATTATTTGATTATTTCCTATGTGCCATCGCACATCATTTTACAGCATAATCCTTGAATGATATTGTAAATCATACTAATAAAAATAAATAAAATAATGTGAACAAATCGTTGGTAGAAAAAAAAATTGCATTGCTTTCTAAAAATTAAAGATGACCTATATGTGCTCACCTGAGAAGCCATATATAAATCAGTTCACTGCATTAATTGGGTCTGTTGGTTTGTATCGTACCCACATGTATACTTATTACATTGCATAAGTAGCAAATTGCAAGGGTTTCAGTGTAACTTTAAATGTACAAATAATTTATCAATTTCCTATGATTCTTTATTATAGAACTTTAGAAGAAGCTGATTCTAAAAATCCTAAAAGAAGACCTAATAACAATAGTAATAAACCTCTTGAATTAGTTCCTTCTTATAATAATATTTTGCTACATTATATTTGATTAGATAACATAACTTCTTTTTTTACAAATTTTACATTACCATTTTGTCCATACAATATAACAAAATATTACAGCTAAGTTGTGTAACTTTTACAAAGGAGAAGAAAAATTGGTGTGCAGCTGCTGTTACAAGACATGTTGGTAAAAATTAAAGGCAATTCTAAGACTGATTACTATTTATTTGAAGGGAATTTACAAGTAAGCTATGTAAGCTATAGCTCAAGGTCACGAATTCCAAAAGGGCTTCTAAAATTTTGATCTTGCGATCAATATATCACGAAAACGAAATTTTTAGTGTTCCCCATTAAAATTGTACCTAATCTTATAATATGTTATAAATACTTTTTAAAGATAAATTTAATATTAAAAACAATAGGGTCAATGACCACAGATGTTGACGCGCCTTAAATTAAAAAAAAAAAAGTTATGCTAATCTTTTATGACTGACTTCAAAATGTCCAAATATCCTAACTGTATTCACAATTTATCATAGATTAGAAGTGCTGTAGAAATATAATTGTTTAATCAAATTGGCCAGAGATTCCATTGGGCCCCAAAAATTATGGACTTTTCATCCACCATATCTAGCGGTTTTGTTCCATAACTATCAACCTTTTGCCCCCGCCGAAGCACATTACCCTCCTCACCTATAGCTCCCAATTTCCGCAATCCTCTTGGAATCGACTTCCCTTCAAATCTCTTAGGCATTCCAGATTTTGCAACGATATATCGCATTCACCCTATCAACACTCTAGTGTGAGAATAAATTCGAGACCAATTCTATATTTCTCCTGCAACAATCAAAAAGAACTTCATCATCGAGCTAATTCAAACAAGAATAGTGAATTCAAGTCTCCCATAACTTTTATATCTTATCGGTCATCCTGACTCTCCAACCATTCAAGCATTAACTGCCCACGCAATTTCCCCAAAGCCCTTTCAGAGATTCAGAGATAAATGAGAAGGTCAACAACTATTAAAAAAGAGGCCAACATGCCTCAATTTACATTATATTTTACAGATCTCTACAAAAGATCGAGTGAATGCATACCACCATCGCTCTCTGTCGATAGAACGCTATCATTTAGAACTATAGATTTGGTTATAGCCGTCTTGTGAGGCTGTAAATAATGATCGGATAAGACTCACTTTTTTTTTTTTTTTTAGCGGGAGGGCCAACGCACTGCGGCGACCTTGATCCGGTCTATTGTGCAGGCCTGCCCACAGCACCGTTCTACAGCACCTCCATCAGTCTGAGATCCCTAAGGAACCCCAGTATTCTGACGGGCTCTAGAGAAGATATGTCCCCCCTCCTCCACCTGGTAGCTGCCCAGGTTCCTAAACCTTCTCTCAGTGGCAGCCTCACAGTCTGTTAGGAGATGTAGTGGAGTTTCCTCCAGCTCCCCACAGAATCTGCATGAGCTGTCACTTTCCAAACCCAGCTTCACCAGGTGTCCTCTAAGTCGGCAATGCCCCGTGGGGAAACCCGTAAGAACACGGAGCTTGTTCTTGCTCAATCCAATGCAGGCCTCCGACCTCCGTTGGTTATAATTTCCCAAGCAGATCTTGGCCTGCCGCAAACCGGGGAGGGAGTACCAGAGTTGAGATCTCTTCGTCTCCTCCTCCTTCCTAAGTTCCTCCAACAGAAACTGGTCGCTAATCCCATAAAAATGTTTCGGCCCCAGAAGTGGGGTCGTAGCGCCTATCTTGGCCAGGGCGTCAGCCATCTCATTCCCTTCAATGTCAACATGCCCCGGCACCCACCAAAGTGCAACTTTGTTCCTGCTGCCCAGATCGTTAAGTTTATCTAGGCATTCCCAAACCATTTTAGAGTTAATAACTGGTGCACCCAAAGCTCCAATGGCTGCTTGACTATCGGAAAGGATAACAATCTCCTGGTTCCTATATCCCCTATCGAGGTTGAATTGTACACATCTTCCGTTAGCGTATATCTCCGCCTGGAAAATGCTGGGAAATTTACCCATGGGTTCCGAGTGCTTGATCCTTGGACCAACCACCCCTGCCCCAGTCCCCTCGAGGGTCTTCGACCCATCAGTATACCATTTTATGGCATGTTCCTTAATGCCCAACAGAGCGGATCCTTCGCTCCACTCACTTTTGGTGCCCAGCTTCGACGAAAAATTTTTTGTGAAGCTATACTTCTTAACCATACCATCCCTAGGGAGGTGCCAGATGAGGGAGCCCAAAGGTGAGAATACCAACTCTCTAACTCCCAGCCCTCCCCTTCTCCTGCGCCACCCCTAGAGATCCTAAGAAGAGCCCCCTTCGCCGCCCTTTCTACCAGACTCACCTTTTAGTCGAGGCATTTGTCTAGCCAAATTTAAAAACTAATAACTTCTACGGCTGCAAGAATTATAATATCCACGTTTGAACGTTGTTAAAATTAGATATTCTAGCATGTAAATCTTGTGTTTCAACAAAACAAAAAAAAATTTAAATTGCAGTTTTATAAAATTACTCTTGATAATGGCGTAAAAAACGCCGTAACATTGAGTTCTTTTGTAAAAAAAAAAATAAAGAAACTTGGAAGGCTATATTACTTGTTCTTTTTTCAAACTACCTAACTGAAGATGTTCATAAAACAAATTTATTTTAAAACTGCTTTATATTATACACTTGACTTAAGTTCGAAGTAATATCTAAAAATATTGAAATTACTCAGACTTAAATTGGAAGTTCTAAAAATTCTTAAGTTAATATGTTGACTATACTCAAAGAATATCATTAAGTTTAAAAATTTAATCTAATTATTGAGATGCAACCAATTAGACTTTGTCCAGTATTGGTTTGAACATGTTTTTGTTAATTAACACTTTACCTGTTCACGATATGAAGCAGCTTTATGTGTTCCTTTTGATTCACTTCTTGTTGTAAGAAGAGAGTTAGACCTACTTTTTGTTTTTGGCCTTCCAGTTGTTGTCTAGAATTGAATAAAATTCATTGTCACACTTCATTAAACTAGATATATTCAGACAAAAGTAGTTTGTAATCAACAATTCTTCCATTACAATATACATAATTGTTACTTTGATTATTGCCTAGATAGCTATTTTATCAACTCTTTTGGAGGAAGTCACCTAGCCATTTCCGCCTTCGGGGATCTTGAATTCTCTGCGGATATTCCACCTAATCACATTTGCATTACTATGGATAAGTACCGCAAAGAAAGTTACATGTTCAACATTTTGTATAGGTTTTTCGATGTAGCGATTCTAGAAGCTCACTCCATACATTTAAAAATAAAAATACACGCAAGGGAATTATTAAATCAAGCCAAGTGACCTCTTCTAGAAGTGGATATCTACTCAACAATTATAGACAATGCTAGTTTGTTTAGATTTACAATTTTTTTTTTAAATTTTTTCATGATTGATTTATCCACAAACTAAATAACTAAACTAATCAATCCCACTTTATTACCTTACATGAGCAACAATTCTTACAAAAGGACGTCTGATCATGAATACCTCCAAGGCTATTTCCTAATAATATATCTTTTTCATGTTCCGAAGAACCATTATCACTATCTGCCACTGCATTTCGTCTTTCAGTAACTCTACTTCGCCAATGAAACAAATCGGATATTTCATTACCACTATTTGATATCATACGGTGTTTGCAATGTTTATTTTATTCAGAAGGAAAGATGCATTTCTATGGAAACTACAAATGATTAAATTTAAGGGGCTTATTTTGTATGAATATGATACAATTTCGAAGAAAGCAAAAACAAAATTAATTACGATAAATACAATTGAAAAACTAAATAGCATGAAGAAGAATAAAATTTATCTTAGATGCTGCGAACTAAAAGAATTTCAACTGTACTGAAACCTATAAAAAAACAACAAAACGCACAACCTGGAATGGGCAGGAATACCCTGGGGAACAATGTCATTAATATTAACAAAACTAATTTGAATTATAAAACATAAATCCCACAGAATATTAAAAAGGACTATAAAGCAACAATCAATTATAATTTAGTACCCCCATTAAAAGAAAATGTAAGTTATGGAAAAAGTGAAAAACTAATTCAATTATTGTTATTATTTTAAAATTCATAAACTAGAAAGATGTCATTGTGTTGAAAATAACGGAATTTCTAACGCTACACCCTTTTGTACAAGCCTTCTCCTTTTCTATTTTCTAATAATATAGAAAGTATATTCATTTAATTATTGGAAATAAATTGCCTATTGAATCTAAAAATATTAAACATTTTTGCAGGAACAGGTTAATCCTGCAGATGGGAAAGACATAGGTCTTTCATAATTATATGCATGTAAATATATTGTACAAATGAAATCATAAAACACTGTATTATTACTGTTGTATTTTTGCCGTAACCTATGCCTTCTAGATGACCACTTAAAAGAAAACTTATTTTGAAAAAGTCACATATTTTGACATGAGAAAAATATAATTAAATAGATCTTGTAAGATAGGCTATAATAATAACTATTATGCTAGTTTACTGTAATTCGGTACTGTAAATGAAAATAAATTTGGCTTTTAATTAATAAGGGAAAATTGTACTCTATTCATTTATCAGTCTAATGTTAAAAAGTAGTTGAGAATGGTAAATTAAAAAGGAATTTTATGCTTAATAAAATAAGAACTGATCTAACTGCTTAATAATGTAAATAGCCGCAAATTACACGCACTATGTCTGGAAATGTAAGTTTATCACCATATCAGTGGCACACTGAACTACAATTTCAAGGATTTCAATCCCCAAAGCAATCTACCGATTAACCACGAAGGGGAGGAATTGGACTATTTTTACTTTCTCTTACTCCTAGTAAGAGGAAGTATTGTAATCGTGTCAAATTTTCGATATCGAGTTTTCATCGGAAATATCCTTTTGAGGTCCCCTGAGTCCAAAAAAGTGATTTTTAGCAAATGGTCTCGTGTGTGTGTGTGTGTGTGTGTGTGTGTGTATGTAGTATGTGAACAGCATAACTCAAAAACGAAAAACCGTACGAATTGAAACTTGATATTTCCGTTTAGGTATCACTATGGGATCTGACACTACGTTATCTGTAAAAATCTCAACCGGAAGTACAATTACTAGTTGGATTTTTTACTTTTTTTGCGATTTTCTTTAAACTTAGTACATCAACCACACATACAAAGAACTACAACTTTTATTTGAAACATTTCTCCGGGAAAATGCATTGAAGGGCACTTTTGAAGGAGGGGTGGTGTTAGGTTTCCATCTAAAGTGCTATTTCAGTTTATTAGACAATTCTATCATCTAAATAATTTTAATTAGAATTAAATATGTTGTTGAAATTCCGAGTTTCAAAAAAATGGGATAACCGGAAGGGCGTTTACTTTACCACTTTACTAAATGATTTATTCACTTTTCGCAATTTATCCAAAATGGCTCCACGATTTTTTTGAAACTTCGTATATAAACTAAACATGCAAAGATCTACAACTTTTATTTAAAACATTTCTCTGGGAAAATTCTTTTAAGGGCACTTTTAGGGGAGGGGTGGGGTTATGTTTTTCTCTAAAGTGCTATCATAGTTGATTATACAATTCTATCATCCAAACAAAATTAATTAGAAATAAATAGATGGCGAAAATTCCAAGTTTCAAAAAATTAGTAAACCGGAAGTGCGCTTTTACTGAACAGTTTTTCAGTTTTCGACGAATTTCATTAAATTTGGTAAACAAACTATAAAATTTGTCAATTATATTTTGAGAATTGGAGTAAGAGAAAGTTGTGTGAGTGTTTCACACCAGATTTTTTTTTTTTTTTTTGACGGTCCTGTCGGCATTCCTTTCTAATATCACAAATAACATAATACTAACACTTCCAACATTCACACACAATACATAGGGCCTGCAGGAGTAGTTCATGTATATATATTTTTTAATTGAGCGTACCATTAGGTAAATTCTAAATAACCATGTCACACTAAATAAAATGTCCACGTTACAGACATTCTGTGTTTAAAAATGGCCATCATGAAGAAACAATAGATTTTTCTTTTTACAGTGCATAAATCTAACATCTAACTCTACTTATTTACTGCCTTTATGATCGATAAGGTTCGTAACTTGGTAAAAAGATAAGCAACTAAATCTGCTTCATATTTAACCTTGTAGTTTTCAAATTATAGCAAGTATCAAATTTATAGCCTAGTTTTGAAGGAATTTCGTTTTCTCTAGTTTTCATGTGGAAAGTCGAACAAAATATACAAGAGATTTTTTAAGAAGCTAATTCTAAAAGAAAAAAAAAAAAAGATACAAACAATAATTTATTTACATATATGTATATTTTTATGATTCAGGGATTTATTTAATAAATTTTTCAAAAATAGTATTAAAGGAAAACTATATTAACAATTCGAAAAAAAAAAAAATTGCAATAAAATAACAAATACAATAAATCTTTAGATAACATATTAGAATTTCAAATCATAGGGGAGGGTGTATACAGTCTTTACTTATTTTTAATTTATTTTTGTTGTTATGTTTTAAATCATTTTATCATTATAAGTAGTTCAAATAATACAATGTTTATGGACCTAAAAAAAATTTGATAATATATTAATTGAATTGATATATTTATATCCACTTTATAATAATGATTATATAATTACATTAAATAAATATAATCTGAAAGCAAATGTATTTAAACAGCATAAAATCAGTCACACATGGCACTTTTCATTATTTATTTATTTATTTATTTTCAACAATAATTACACTATCATGCCAACAATATATTATAATAATATATAACATGTACATAAATGTAAAATAAGTAAATATCTTTTTAATTACGTTATTTTTTTTTTTTATAAGATATTTTTGTTTATAATAAAAATAAATATAAAAATTAATAAAATTTCGGCATAGTTTCTTAAAAAAAAAACAAAACAAAAACAAAAGAAAATCTAAGGAAAGTTTGTTTCTATATAAATATATATTTTTTAATTTCATATAAAAAGCAAATATGAATGGTGTTTTTTTATATTCCCTTTTATAGACAAGGACTTTGCGTATAAGCTAAAGAAAAGAAAAAAGAAATTCTGTATTAAGAAAAAAGAAAGTAATGAGAGAATCCATTGTTTTTTGCGGGGTGAAGTGAATGGGGGAAAGTTTTGGGATATCGATATTTTGTAACATTGGGCTTCTAAGGGCTTCAACTACAAAGTATTGAAATACTCTTAATAAATAATACTGACCACACAGTGGAGTAAATACTGAAGATAAGACTGAAATTCCATGATTTCAAAATTTCAATACAGTGGAGGGATATTGTTAATAATATTACAATATTTATTTTTTTCCATATTCTTCAGTTATATTTAGTCAGCCTTTGTAAATATATTACGCTATCAGGCTTTCCTGTTTAAAGTAATATTTTTCCTAAACAAAATATAAAATGAAGCAATAGAAAATAACACGAATAATGTTTATTATTTATATGAATAACAAAACTGAGATGAAGCGCTGAAAATGTAAAGACAATAAATTTTGAAAAATTTCCATTACCTTTCTGCAAGCTCGTCATCTTTCCTAAAGAAGAAGAAGAAGAAGACGACTAAAGTTATAAAAGTTTTAAACTACCATTTTCCCTCACTATTCAAAACAACAACATGACGCTGTCAAACTCAAAATCTGTATTTTCGCCTATAGTGGCTTAACAAAATGTAAACTTCAGTGTACATTTAAATTAAGAGTTGTGCCGAAGCTTAGGATATTAAACTAGCAATTTTCAAGAGGAAATGTCAGTTAAATTTATGCTGTTGAGATTTTAGGACCGAGATTGAAAGATCCACTGATTGGCAGACAGCTTTAGAATTACTTAAAATTAACTAGATTGCTGTTAACTAGCTGGCGAAAAAAGATGCTGTTTAAACCCTTTGTCGGTCCCAACAATTTTGTATGTCTAGTTACTTGATTAGATTAAGACGTGTATAATAAATTTTCAAACTTTAGAGAATAGATCGCGAACATGACAATGACAGCGATATTTTTTCATTAGAAAATTCTCCTAGCTTTTTAAGAAAGACAAAATCAGCGAACAATTACAATGATTGAGCTGTTCTCGGGTTCCCGGTTCACTGCTTATTAGAAAAATGAATCTGAAAAACTTGATTAACAATGCTGAAGGTACTGCTATGAATGAATGGAGTTGTCGGTGTAAGTCTTCTTGAGGTTTTACTAAGGCCCAAACTATACTGTGGGAAAAGAAAACTATAAATAAAATAATTAAAGCAATGCCTATTTTTTTTTTTCAGATTTGCTTTCAAATAGGTTAACTATTAATGAAGTGTCGCTGGACGGAGGCGAATAACAAAATATACTTTATCAATGATTTCTACCGTTATAACCTACTACTTCATTTTGTGGTCAACGGCTGAATTCACCAGTGTTTAGTAAAAACAGACCAATTTTTATCAGGACATTTTGAAGAGTATCCACCTGAAACCTATTGATTACGACAAAATATAGTATGCTATATTAGAAACAATATCTGATAATATTTTAACAATATACCCAACTCTACTTATTTATTACTCATATTAACAGACCAAATAGAATTCTAGGCCAAGAAAACACGGGGGAATCGAAACAAATACAGCGCGAAATATACCGGAGGGGGGGTCTGGTTGTCACTAACCACTCATTAGTGTACAAATCTTAAGCCCTAGTTGCCTTAGTTGTCTAATGATAAATATACGGCACCAGAAAGACCCTTGCCATGGAGTGTGGGTGTGTGTGTGGATCACTGTTTCTTTCTGAAGACAAGATGCTCTAATGTTCACAATGCATTTGGCTACAGTAGCCGGAAACAACAAATTTAAAAAAAAAAAAAACACAAACCTAGAAAATCATAGGGTGATGAACTGGTCGCATATACATAATATAAAATCCTTACAAACATCGAATAAACAAAATGAATGAAAATAAAAACAAAGACCAAACCAATATATTCCACAACTAAACCCTTTTTTTTTTTTTGTAAATTAATTTTGTTCTTCGTTAATTGCTCTATTTCAAATGAGTAATTATTAAATTACAAAAACAATGTTACCACCACTTCTTACCAAATTTTCAACCTATTTTAGTAATGGTAATTTAAAAAAAAAGAAAAAGAAAAATGGTACAGAAAAGAGAAACAATTATAAATTCAATAAAAATTACTTGAATAACATTCCATAATTAAAAATTAGTTGAACAATTCTTTTAGAGATATATATATATATATAAATACAGGAAAGAAAAAGTAAGAAACCACACGAAACTAAAATCTATTAATGTCAATAACCACAAAAAATTAAGAAACATAATTTATTTTATTTATTTATTTATTTTTTTAATAAAGTGATGTAATTTCTTTTTCTTCTTTTTTTCATATACTATATAATACATTTAATACATTAACTTTATAAATTATCAATATATTTTGGGAAATTTGTTAGTATAATATTTCTTAATTATATAGTATTATTTGAAATTATAATTGAATCTTTTCTGAAACTTATTACAAATAGTTTTATAAAAAAGAATAATATAAGTAGCTATTTATATTTTATTGAATTTCATTTCTGTCAAATATTATAATTAAAAATAAATTTTGAATGTAATAAATAGTATTTACATTAAAAAAAAAAAACAACAGAAGAGTCATAAGACAAAGAAGTTGAAATGAAAAAGAAAAGCCTGTTATTGATTTTATTTTTAAAACAGAGAATACAAAAAAAAAAAAAAAAAGTTAGGGAACGCAGTCCTGGAAGGCACTTTAATTCTTGGCATTTGAACATTTTATCAAATCTATAATTCTAATTTTTTTTTTATTTTTTATTTTATACTAATGCTTGGTTACTAATTCGTTTTCTTTTTTAAAATTATATATTTTATTTCAATTAATTAAACAAATTATAATTTTCATTCATATTCCATAATTTGAATATTTTCGTTACCTTAAATTATTTAGGCAAGACAAACCCTTCCTTATTCAGTAGAAATCTGCTATTTTAGGTAACGATCTAACATACATACCCTTGATGATTGCCTAATTGAAAAAACTTTTTTCTTGGTTTGCTTTAGCTTTTACAGCTTTTTTTTTTAAAAAAAAAAAAAATTACTACCGTAACGTTAAATTCAATATAGATATAAGTTATTTTTGTTATGATGTTAAAGAATGGATACAAATTTTTATATAGCCTTGGTCTACAATAAAATGAGCGCTGTTTTTTTTTTTTATTTTAAATTTTTAGAACTTGTAAAAACAATAATGTCTATTAATTTTATTTGAGCTAAAAAAAAAAATCCACTTGATTATGCTAAGCAAAAAATGCTCACACAGGTCTTGTGAAATTAGCAGGGAACATTCCTTTTTCTCCTGTTGATTCTTTTATTCCCATTAACCAACCTTCCTCCTATAAAAAAAATAAATAAATAAATATAAAAATAATATATTTTTTTCCGGAAAATGTTCAAATAAAAAAGACGGGGGTGTCTAAATTTTTTTGAATATTTGCACATTAAGTTTAAAGAATTGTCGAGAAAATCGCGACTAGTGATAAAAAATCGACATATATTAATATTATATACATATAATAAAATGTATATGTTAGAAGATTGTCATTAGTGTTGTTTTTACTTTCTCTTACTGCTAAGAGTGTGTATTGCGAATAAGTATTTTTACCAGTACGTTTTTATGAGGTTCGCAGAGTCTGAATAATTGGTTTTTAGAAATTGGCCCAATCACACATAAATATATGTGTGTGTGTCGAAGAACGAACATTCTCTTACTCCTAGGAAAACATGTATTATGAGTCTCAAATGCGAAAATCTAATACTCTCGACACTATCGTAATAATGCATATCACAGTAGTATGAGAAAAAATTAAAAACATTTATTTATTTATTATTAATGTATTCAAGTTTAAAAGTTAAGCTTTGCACAGCTTATCTTAGAGAAAGTGTAGAATGCTAGCCAAAAATAGCTGAATACCAGAAGTAAAATAACGTTGTGGTAGAAGTGCCATTTGATACTTGGCAATGTGACGAGTAGGGGACCTGCGCCCATTGCATTTGAACGATGTGAATTATTTAATTCCAATAAAACATGTATTACATTTAGAAACACATATTGTCGTTGTACAAAAGGATTTTGACTGGTATAGCTAACAAAAGTTGAAAAATCAGGAAATTCAATTAATATGTACCAGTACTAGTTTCTATTCACAGATAAGAATGATAAACATTATTTCTATTTTTAATAATTATAATTTCATATGTGAAAATCTTTATAACTTTTCTTTAATAAAAAAAATCTGGTGTGAAACACTCACACAACTTTCTCTTACTCCAGTTCTCAAAATGATAATTGACAAATTTTATAGTTTGTTTACCAAATTTAATGAAATTCGTCGAAAACTGAAAAAACTGTTCAGTAAAAGCGCACTTCCGGTTTACTAATTTTCTTGAAACTCGGAATTTCAGCCATCTATTTGTTTCTAATTAATTATGTTTGGATGATAGAATTGTATAATCAACTATGATAGCACTCTAGAGAAAAACATCACCCTCCCCCTCCCCTAAAAGTGCCCTTAAAAGAATTTTCCCAGAGAAATGTTATAAATAAAAGTTGTAGATCTTTGCATGTTTAGTTTATATACGAAGTTTCAAAAAAAATCGTCGGAGCCATTTTTGAGAAAATGGCGAAAAACTGAAAAAAATCATTTAGTAAAGGTGGTAAAGTAAACAAACTTCCGGTTATGTGATTTTTTTCAAACTCGGAATTTCAACAATATATTTAATTCTAATTAACATTATTTAGATGACTCGGATTAGACTCTGAATTGTCTAATAAACTGAAATAGCACTTTAGATGGAAACCTAACCCCACCTCTCCCCCAAAAGTGCCCTTTAATGCATTTTCCCGGTGAAATGTTTCAAATAAAAGTTATAGCTCTTTGTATGTGTGGTTGATGTTTCAAGTTTAAAGAAAAATCATCGGAGTCATTTTTGAGAAAATCGCAAAAAAGTAAAAAATTGAACTAGTAAAGTGGTACTTCCGGTTGAGGAATTTCGACAGATAACGTAGTGTCAGATCCCATGGTGATACCTAAACGGAAAATGAAGTTTCAACTTTTCTACGGTTTTTCGTTTTCGCGCTATGCTGTTCACATACATACATACACACACACAGACCATTTGCTAAAAACCACTTTTTCGGATTCAGGGGACCTCAAAACGGATATTTCCGGTGAAAACTCGATATCGAAAATTTGACACGATTACAATACTTCCTCTTACTAGGAGTAAGAGAAAGTACAAATATTTGAATTCTAATAAAAATGGAAATTAATTATATTCAATTATTAAAAGAAAAATATTGAAACTCAAAGGAATACCTGTTCTTCTGGATCATCATATTGTACAACACGAATAATTTCACCAACTTCGAATGAAAGTTCATCAACATCTTCTCTATTGTACCTGTAGGTCGCCTTCACTTTATACAGAACTCCTGGTGGTAGATTATCTGTGGTAGCACCTAAAGGAAATATTTCATTTATGTTATGTTTTGAATGTATTTTCAATTGATATATTGATATTCCTTGAATGAAAGTAATTAATACTAAATAGTTGTCTTTTACCTATAAAATATCACTGCTTATCAAAGAGAAGATTTAAATTACTTACAAATATTCAAATGGAAACGGATTACATCAATTACCAAATCGATATATATAATTGCTATACTTAATTTGTATAATATGCCGGCCATAATTATAAATGACCTACTCATGTTTAAATTTTTTTGACATAATAATTTTTACAAATATTTTCGAAATATTTGGTGGTACGTCTATTTTTGTTAAATTTAACTTTTAACAACTGAAGAACCAAATTTTTTTATTGTGGACTCACAAAATATGAGTATAAATAACTTGTTACAACGTTCGAAAAAATGTAATATGCTGAAAATTTAATAACCAACATTTAATACATAAAACAAAATCTATACAAATTCTATTGCTATAAACGGCATCAAAAAATGGAAACCACGGGAGAGCATCTTTTAAAATACTCAGAATTTTTGCAAAGAAAGAAATTAAATAACGAAGAGATATGAATCTACTTTCCTTCTATGGGAGAGAAATAAACAGCAAAATCTGCTACGCTGCTACCTACTTATCATCTATTTTTTTTTCTTTTAATTTAAGGCGCGTCAACATCTATGGAGTCTTCTAAGTGCACTACCGGCCTCCGGACAGTGTTCTCTCTTTAAGACAACACTGTCCATCACCAGACAGTAAGCTGTAGGGACTCCTAGAAAGAAAAAATATAACGGCGGCACAGCTGGACTCGAACCCGGATCCTCCGCGTGGGAGTCCAGTGCGCAAACTCCTTCCCTCATCGTCATTTTATTCTAACGTTAAACCTAATGTCCCGGATATTCTGGATATAAGAATATAAGATAAGGAAGGCACGGATCGTCTTGGCTGAAGAAATTTCTGCAAGAGCTCTGTTGCGGAATACCAAAATGATTCATGAGTATCGATATACAAAAAAATCTAAAATTGCTGGGCAGAAACTCCCACGAGAGAGAGAGAGGCAAAAAAAAATTTAATTAAAGATATCCACCTAGATTTAGTGAAGAACTACCACTACAAATCTAAGGGCTATGAAAATTATAGCAGACCTGATTAGAATATCAATGAGTCTACCCAAATCTATCAATGAAAAGAACTTGTTCATCAACTGCGCTACAAATCTGTTACGCAACCGAAGTGAATTCTCTAAACACTAGCTGTCATAATAAATCCTTTGGAGTCGCGGTGCTGTAGGCTGATAAGCTAGCCTAGCCTTATTTAAAGCCTATGTTAAACTCAAAACATGTATTTAGAATTTTGTGCTATAATTGATTAGTAATATTTAAAAAAATAGTAACGGAGAGAGGGTTCAATTTCAAAGATTGTATTTATTGCGAATTAAATGCCCGTAATTTGAAAAGAAAATAATAGTAGTTCTGTTGAGATAAAATTATCCAGTAATTATTGTAGGAACTGTTTTATAGCTTAGAATATGTCTGGGTAAATAGCCACTGAAGAATCCCTTGGTCCTTTGAACAGTTTTCCACCACTCATCTCTAACTGATTTTAAGATTTGTCGAAGATTCAGAGATATATTTTCAAAACATCAAAGACTCGATTTTCCTTTCTGGATTTGCTCCACAAATTTTGCTGTAAATTACAGCTATCTTGTGACATCTTCTTGTTCACCCAATTTTAATAGTGGGCAAAATTCTACTCTCATAACTTCTAGCTTTTTTTTTATTAGAAACTCCCAACATTAGTGTAAAATCCAAGTATGACATAAAATATTCTCAGTCGGTTGTAAAACTTATATTATTAATTTTACTGTCCATTTAATTTATCACTTTAAATTATATTTACTATCTTAAATTTAAAGATTTTTTTTTTACTTTTCTATGATTGCTTGTAAACATTTTCACATTCAACAGAAAAGAAAGATGATCGTCGAATGATTTTCGAAAGAACCAGTAGTTCACAATTCTTTAGTTTACGCTCTTCTATTGTTCGCTGAACTGAAACTTGCCTTTGTTATAGCTGAAGTTTATACAGTATAGTCCTGCCCTTCCAAGTTCTATGTATAACTTGAGTTTTTTTCTTTTACGCATAAAATTGAAGCAAGAATCATGGCTTATTTTATTTTAACCTCTAATGCTTATTTATTTTTTTGCATGAGACTGCTCACTTAAATAAGAATGATGCTGACATTCAACACCATTAGAGTTACTAAATAATTTGAAAATCGTAAAAATTAAAATAAAAAAAGAACATATAACAAATATGTTAAACAATAAACAAAGAAAAAGAGAAAAAAACAATTAAATATAATAAAAATATAATAAGAAACTAATAATAAATTAAAAGAAAACATGCAACTTACCTTGTGGTATATCATATAATTCTTCAACTCTCTTGTTGTTATTAGCTTCAGCATCTACAGGGCTTGTCGGAGTATTTCCATTGACTGTTGGAGTTTCTGTTGTACTAGTTGTCGAAGTAGTTGTAGTAGTTGTGGAGGTTGTAGTCACGGTGTCGGAGGTGGTCGCGACGGTATTGGAGGTCGCGATGATGGAATTGGTGGTTGTAGTACTGTTACTTGTTGTAGAAGTAGTACTTACTGGAGCATCTTCATTCGTAGCGCTATTTGTACTCGGTATTGATGTATTTTTTTCAATTACATTACTATTTGTTGTATTTTGTGTTTCAGTGTCATTAGAATTAGTTAATGTTGTCTCAGTATCTACATTCTCTTTAGGTGATTCCATTGATTCATTTTGTTCCTCGGCTGAAATGTTTGTAATGTTAGTTATTAGTTAACAAAAAAAAAAAAGAAGAAGAAAAAAACAGGTTGTTAAACAAAATATTGAATAAACAAATTTATGTAATGAAATTAAGCTGTTAAAAAAGCATTATATTAGAAAAAAAAGCAGCTCCAACTAACTAAAAAGAAGGAATAAGGCACACTTCTTTAAGGTTAAATTGTTTTGATTGTTCAGGTGATACAAATATAATTACAAAATAAAAAAATTAAACTTACCTGCTGCTGAAACAGGTGAACCAGGGCTACTCCTGAAAAAAAAAAATAAATAAATAAATAAAATAAAATCAATACGCATAAATTATAAGATTAAAGGATCGCCTAATTTTGTAGGCAGGTTTCTCATTCAGTAACTAACAGGTATCACAGACATGGAAGCAAATAGCTGTATTTACCTCAAAACATTTACAAATGTATCTTTTATAACAACAATGCCCAACTATAACTGAGATAAAAAAAATACCCAGCTTAGTGTTTAAATTCACGCGACTCATTGTTTTACTGAACTTCTATTTGAAGCGATTAGTTTTTCCAATTAAACTTTAGCAAACCTATCTGATACATCAAGATATTCTTAAAAAACTGAAAAATCCGCCTGGTAAAACGTGTGTCATCATAGTATATCTTGGCACATCTGGAATTTAACCTCAGAAATTAGAACCCGGAATAGACCAGGCTAGACGATTCTTCATAACTGTTCTCTTACCAACAGAGACTTGAGCATTCTTTGGTAGTGCGAATGCCATCTATGGGTGTACATTGTATTTATTGTTGATACTAACGCCGACTGGGTGTGAAAAATTGAAATGTTGAGATGTGAGATTGGTCAGTTGTCAGCATACCACCGCCAAGTCAGGTTGTACAGCTATTAAATATACTCTGTTACAAAAGCAGTATCAATTTATTCATTGGTTACACAATTAACCTGGTCCTCCGTAAAAAACAGCAACATTAACACACAAAATTATCCATTTTTGGTCCACCGAGCTAGGATACAGAGCCAAGAAAACCTTTGGACGCCACACTTACATCAGCTACCAGCAGCCATTGAAACAACGCAGTAAATTTAGCAGGTCTGTTCCCAATTTACTATCTAATTAAACCCTAACTCCTTGATCATCTTTACCATTCATAATTTCAATACGTTTGTCATTCTGTTTATTCCTAATAATCACGTTTTTTCTCGTGTTTCTTTGCACACGATTCATAATAAATGTAACTAAATTGTTGATTTAATTCATCAAATAATTGTCACAAATTATTGAAACAAAACAGTTTATTATTTAAAAGAATAAGAACATTTTATTCAGTATTTGGAACATTTAATATCCTTTCAGTCAGTTTTTATAAACTCTAATAAATTGGTGTATTTTGATTAATGTAAATAGTTTAGGTTATATTTTTATATGTTTGTTTACATATTATGTTAATTACAGTTAATTATTGAGTCATTTAAATTAATTCAATTGAGCATTTTTGTCAGACTTGAATTTAAAATTAGTTTGTTTAAGGTTATTGTCTTATTCTTGATGTTAATTATTTTTAGTTTTTTGTTCATATTAATTAAATTGTATAATATTTTAAGATCTTTAACTTAGAGTTAGTTTGCTTGCATGCATTTGATTTATACTTTATTTTCAAGTTATTTATAATTTCAAAATATAATTACATTTCCTCATAATAAATTCATAATGTCAAAAAAGGGTAAACAAGCATTACTCACGCAACGAGAAGTAATAATTAAAAATTTAGAACGTTTCGAACAATATGTTGATCAATTTGATGGATCAAACGTAATTGAACTGAAACTGCGATTGAATAAAATAGAGAAATTATTCGAACAATTTAATTCAATACAAACAGAATTAGAAATTTCAAACAATGACATTGAGTTAGAGCAAATAACTAGAATCAAGTTTGAAAATAAATATTTTTCGTGTTTGGCTAAGACCGAACAATTGTTCATGGATGAGAGAAGTAATCAGTTATCAGAAAATAATTTAGGTACTCCCGATGATTTTGGAGTAAAACTGCAGGCCATATCACTACCTAAATATGATGGAAACTATGAGGATTGGTTATCCTTTGCAGATATATACAAGTCAGCAGTCCATGACAACCCAAAGATCCCGGTAATAAGAAAGTTCTATGCTCTTCGAAGTTGCCTCATAGGTCCTGCAGCAAATGTCATAAAAAATATAGAAATAACTGAACAAAATTATACTGGTGCTTGGAAATTAATAGAAACGCGATTTTTCAACAAAAGGCTTATAACTCAAAGACATGTGAAGGTCATGTTTGATCTGCCAAAGGTCACTAAAGAATCGGCCAAGGAACTTCGCTCACTTCATGACAACACGTTGAAGCATTTACAAGCACTTAAGGCATTGGGGCAGCCCACTGATTCGTGGGATTCCTTAATCATTCATCTGATTTCTAGCAAGTTTGATCAGCAGACATTCAAAGCATGGCAAGAATATTCTCCTGGGGACACACTTCCAACATTTGAGTGCCTGCTAAAATTTCTAAATCAGAGATGCCAAACTTTGGAAGCACTATCCAACTCGCTAAGTATACAACAAAAATCAAGCTCTTCATCTGAGTCTCAAAAGAAAATCCAAGTTTCAAGTAATCAAGCCAATTATTTCAAACAACAGCGGCATCATACTACAAATAATTCTTGTTTTCATTCCCAGGCTTACCACAACTGTAAACTATGTAACAAACCACATCCCATATATAGATGTGAAATGTTTTTGAATTTATCAACAGAAAATCGCATCAATAAGTTGAAGGAGCTCAATTTATGTATTAATTGCCTCAAACCAAAGAATCATGAAATATCAGCATGTAATTCCAGAAAATGCAAGATATGTAACTGTCTACATAACACTCTTTGCCATCAAGACAGCATATCCGGACAATCTCAAGCATGTGTTTCACCCCCAGCTGCGGCCTTTAAGGTTTTACAGCATCAACCAGTTATTTCAGCCACGTCGGATTGTCATGGAAATAGGATCTCGTCAAATGTCATCCTATCAACAGCTCTCATTCAATCGAACAACGCTAACGGTAATTCAGTTACGATTCGCGTTCTATTAGACAGTGGATCTCAGCCTAATTTTCTGACAGATTCGGTTTGCCGTTTCCTTGGATTAAGCCGCAGCAAAACCAGCTTACCAATCTCAGGGATTAACGGTTCATCAAGCAATGTTTCATTCAAAATAAAGGCGGTTATTAGCTCTTTAACAACAAGTTTCCAAGCAACTTCTGAATTCCTGATAATTCCTCAAATTACAGGCAACATTCCTTCCAGCACCTTAGATTGTGAACAGTGGGAATTTCCGAAAGTTGAGCTCGCAGATCCAACTTGGAATCACTCAGCCAAGGTAGATGGGCTTTTAGGAGCTCAGCTATTTTGGCAATTGCTTCTTCAAAGAAGAATTAAGATTCCTAACTCTTCAGCCATTCTGCAAGAGACCCTTTTAGGGTGGGTAGTATGCAGCACAGGTGGTCAAGAGGATTCTGAAGATTTAAATCACTGTCATGTAGCATCATTAAGCGACGTCGAAGAACATCTGCAGGCCTTTTGGAAATTGGAAGACTCATCCAGCAAGAAAACATGTACCGGGGAAGACCTCGCTTGTGAAATTCACTACGCAAACACTGTAAATCGTGGTATTGATGGGCGATACACAGTGCAAATCCCATTAAGAAAGGATCCAATAGTGCTTGGAAGCTCAAGAAAAACTGCACTATCTCGCTTCTACAATTTGGAATCCAAGCTTGTTAAACAGCCATTACTGTATGAACAATACAGGCAATTCATGCAGGAGTATGAAAGGCTAGGTCACATGAAGCAGGTTTCAAATGACATTGAACTTCCGGAATACTTTATTCCACATCACGCAATTTACAAGGAATCGTCGTCTACAACAAAGCTGAGAGTCGTCTTTGATGCATCAGCTAAAACAGAAACAGGATTGTCTTTAAACGAAATATCGATGGTTGGTCCAGTAATACAAGACAGCCTATTCGATATACTTATTCGATTTAGAATGTATAACTATGTCATGATGTCAGATATAGAAAAAATGTACAGACAGACCAACATACACGAAGCACAATGCAGCCTTCAGAAAATATTTTGGAGAGATAATCCCAGCGAAGATATCAAAACTTACAAACTAACGACGATCACATATGGAACAGCAAGTGCCCCATACTTAGCAACGAGAACCCTTCATCAGCTATTTCTTGATGAATGTTCTAATCTTCCACAGGCTGCTAAGGTACAAAGGGATTTTTATGTAGATGATTTAATGACCGGCTGCAACTCCATTGCCGAAGGTCTGCAAATCCAAAAGGAAGTGATCACGTTGTTGAAACAAGGCAAGTTTCACTTGAGGAAATGGTGTGCGAACTCTCCAACGCTTCTGGAAGCAATTTCACCTGAAGATAGTGAGCAATTGAAGATTCATTGTTTTGACGGTTACACTAGCTCCACAGTTAAAACACTGGGACTTACGTTCGATATAGAAAATGACTGCTTCATATTTAATGTCAAGGATCCAGATAAATCAAGTATAACTAAAAGGAAGGTTATAGCTGAAATTAGTCAAATATTTGACCCATTAGGAGTGATTGGTCCGATCATCTTGACTGCAAAAATATTCATGCAACGATTATGGCGTGAAGGTGTAGGATGGGATGAACAATTACCTGACATGTTAGTAAAACAATGGAGCAATTTCAGAAACTCACTCTCTCATCTTCAACAAATAAGGATAACAAGACAAGTAATTAACCCTCCAGACGCAAGTATAGAAATACACGCATTTTCTGATGCTTCAGAGGCCGCATACGGAACGTGCGTGTACGTCCGAAGCATTGACACCATTTCAGGCAATGTATTAAGTGTTAACTTATTGTGCTCCAAATCTCGAGTGGCTCCACTTAAGGCTACATCTCTTCCACGTTTAGAGCTTTGTGGAGGCCTACTTATGGCCCAACTTACCAATGTAGTATGCACGTCATTAGCAGTTGACAGAAATCGTATTTATTACTGGACAGACAGCACAATAATCCTTGCATGGCTACACTCCCCATCTACACATTGGGCAACCTTTGTAGCCAATCGAGTGGCGAAAATTCAGGAGCTAAGCAACATTGAACACTGGAAGCATGTTGGTGGCAATGACAATCCAGCAGATATAATTTCTCGAGGCATGGATCCAGATTCACTTTCAGCTTCGTCGTTGTGGTGGAATGGTCCAGAATTCTTGACCAGTACATCTGGGTTAACAAAGGATTGGTCAAATCAATCACAAGTGGATTATCCATTGGACCCGCCGGAACGAAGAAGGAACATGATGGCCCTCCAAACTATCTTTTCATCGTGGGAGATTCTAAGAAGATATTCCTCCATTACAAAACTTACACGGATTATTGCTTATTGTCGTCGATTCATTGTTAATTCTAAAATCAAGAAAGGTGAAACGGTACGTCTCACTGGCCCTCTCACTGCCTTTGAATTGAACGATTCTCTTTGCTTGATTCTTAAGGGCTGTCAGCAAGAAGTTTATGCAGACGAATTTAAGGCACTAAGCAAGGGGAATCCAGTCCACAAGTCAAGTAAACTTGCAAATCTTAATCCCTTTCTTGGAGATGATGGATTGATTAGGGTGGGCGGTAGAATAGAAAATGCTATTATCACACATGAACAGAAACATCCAATAGTCCTGCCGCCAATGCATCATATAACTCGACTCATCGCCAGAGAGAGACACTTAGCGTTGTTGCACTGTGGTCCTCAATCGTTGTTAGCAGCAATGCGACTAAGGTACTGGCCAATTAATGGTCGTCATTTGACTACTAAAATTGTGCAAAACTGCATCACCTGCTTCAGGGCGAAACCAAGGGGTATCACTCAAATCATGGGTCAGCTTCCAGCTGCTAGAGTGCAGAAATCCAGGCCTTTTACCCATTGTGGGATTGATTATGCAGGTCCTATCCATATACGCTTAAATCAAACAAGAAGGGCATCTACTGTAAAATGTTATGTGGCACTTTTTGTCTGCCTTGCTGTTAAGGCTGTACATATTGAAATTGTAGAAGATCTGTCAGTAGAGGCCTTTATTTCCTGCCTCAGAAGATTTATAGCGAGACGAGGTAAACCAACATCCATTTACTCTGATAATTCGACCACCTTCTCAGGGGCAGCTAATCAACTGAAGGCCTTTCGAAGATTTATAGAAACCCAGAAAACAGAAGACTCCATCCTAAAATTCGCATCATCATGTGGATTTCAGTGGTCTTTCATCCCGCCATATTCACCTCATATGGGCGGATTATGGGAAGCCAATATTAAATTAGTAAAGCATCATTTGAGAAGAACATGGGTACAACCATTTTAACATATGTAAATTTATACACATTATTAGTAGAGATTGAATCGTGTGTAAACTCTCGTCCTCTCCTTCCTCTTTCAAATGATCCATCTGACCTAACCTATCTTTCTCCTGCACATTTTTTAATTGGAGAATCTTTCAATTCCCTTCCTGATTTAGACTTGCTAAGCGTTCCAATGAACAGGCTAACACAGTGGAAACTGGTGGAACAAATGAAACAAACATTTTGGGCTCAATGGTCAACGTCATATCTTTCTGAGCTACAGAAAAGATTGAAATGGAAGGATCAACATGCAAATATTCAGACTGGCACTCTCGTCCTGATCCAGGAGAAGACGTCTCCACTAAATTGGAGGCTAGGAAGAGTCCTTGAAGTCCACAGAGGCCCAGACCGCCAGGTAAGAGTTGTAACTCTAAAAACCCAAACTGGCACAACCAAACGAGCAATCACCAAAATCTGCCCTCTGCCCATCAATGAAGAAGACAAGGGTTAGAGGCAACACACACATCATGTTCAAAGACTTTATATAATTCATTTAATTATTTGTTTGTTCTACTTTGTTCAATTTCCTTTATTTTTATTTTGTGATAGATATGCATTGTATATGTTTGTATATTTGTCTACTAATTGATTTCATTGTCATGTTATTCCTGAAGTAGTTATTATTGTCATTTTGAAATATATGCATATTCCAAGGTGGGCGGAATGGTAGTGCGAATGCCATCTATGGGTGTACATTGTATTTATTGTTGATACTAACGCCGACTGGGTGTGAAAAATTGAAATGTTGAGATGTGAGATTGGTCAGTTGTCAGCATACCACCGCCAAGTCAGGTTGTACAGCTATTAAATATACTCAATTACAAAAGCAGTATCAATTTATTCATTGGTTACACAATTAACCTGGTCCTCCGTAAAAAACAGCAACATTAACACACAAAATTATCCACCTTAGAATCCCGATTACTTCGTGTTAATTTAAAATTAAAATACAAACTTGTCACTGTTGGTGCTTTGGATATGAGTGATGTAATATACTTGAAAAAAGACTTTAAAAATATAGTCAATAAATTTATAAGTAGAGTTACTTATACTACTAACACTATAACACTATAAGTAGAGATATAGAAATAGTTTTAACCCAATTTTTATAAATTTGAGTAGTTTGGGAGTGGGTGAAGGAAGACTACTTACATTTTAATTGTAATATTAAAAAAATTAGAATTAATTCAGCTAACTCTGTCCAATTTATCCAAATTTTGTTTATATCATAACAGCGATAAATGCTTATTTGATGCTAATAATATTTGCAATATATATAATACAATGAAGCCTGATCTCTGTTACATTATATTTTTGAATGGTCCACCATAGACTCGCTTATAATGAATTTACTTATTGACTCCTTAAGAACGCTATGAAAGTTTATTGTCGCCTCAATCCCTCCAAAGCATTGATTTAATATATAATTTCATAACAGAAGCTGTAAGGGCTAGAAGTTTCCCACTTAAACAATTCATAAAACAAGGATATTGTAGTTGTATTTATTTGAGTAGTTATCTTTTAGTTTTTGTGCCATATAATTATAAATATTTTCTTCCTAACTATTATATACGTAAGATTTTTTTTATTTATTTTCTATGAATTGTTTTATAGCATAGAAATACTATTTTACTTAAACTTAAACCTTGCTGCAATGTACTATTATAATAAGGTCAATTCTTTGTTTAGAAATTCTATACTTCAAAATGATTAAAATAATAAATTTAGCATTCTCTTTTATGGCATTGAAGCATGGACATTCATGGAAGTCATGTGCAAAAAAACTAGGTCTTTGAGATGTGGGCATATCGAAAAAAAATTATAATTTCTTGGACTGCTAGAGTCACAAAGGTGGAAATAATGATTCCCAATATTATAGGCCTCATAAAGAAAAATAAGTGATGAATACTATAGGAAAAATTTGAATATTTTGGACACATTATTCGAAACAGTAAATTATGCAACATGTCATAATGCAACAAAATGATGAAAAACGTTGTTAAAATCTTATATCCACTGGATCTTCGCTAGAGGACGACATTATTTTTTAGAGAAAAGCTAATATAATGCAACTTTTGTTCGCCAACATCATTTCGCCAACATCCGTTCGCCATTCATCTCACTATAAGTAGAAGAATCTAACTGGATTAAACAATAAATAAAAATATATTTAATTTTTAAGTTGTTAAATTTTAAAGGAAAGAATTCAATTTTTATATTTTTTTACTAAGAAAACTTGTCATTCCATTTCATTTTTGTATTTATTGAGGCAACCAACTATATGTATATATTTTATTTATTTGCTATCCGCTTTGTTCAGAGACATTTTGTATATTCTCTTGACAATATAATTAGTATAATCTCTTTATTGCTAGTGTTCTTGAAATGAAGTAATTCCCAATTCATCATTCTTACAAATAACGAAAAAAACATCGAACAATAAGACTACTGGTGGAGTGACGTGAAACGGGAACCTTATGCAATTTTGTTCCGCTGGCAACTGCAAAATATCAGTCACAGATGGTTCTAGTCATGTAAAATGCAATGACGCAGCTTATGTCTTGACAAACAACAGAATTAGATCTTTCTGCCATGCCGTTCAAGTTTGATTTCTTTTGCGTCTTACATAATAAGACAGCGACAGAGCAATCTAACTATCCAGTGGCTCGATTTTGTTTGATAATCGAGCAAGGAACCAACGAAAAATGTTGTTCGCAGTATCAGTAACAGCCTAATAATATATTTATGAAACTATTACTCGTTCTAATTTATTTATGTAAGCTTCAGAGAGAAATTTTTTAATTTTTGGGCATAGGAAGCTAACTTTGTATACGAATTTTGTGTTCTCCTTAAGCACGTTCAAATCTCTAACACCATATTTCAGATAACCAATAAATCTTAATTCATTTTATTCTCTAAACTAATTGCAAAAACTGACAAATTGTTGTGACACATTTAGTAACCAATGAAATAAACTTTCTGAACTACTTACGAGTTAACATTATTAGCCTTAGGTGAATTTGTCACTTTCCTTGGGAAGTACGATTGTTTTTGACTATCTGTAGCCAATTTATCTACAATCGCCTCTAATTCTGCATATACCTTTCAAGAAACAAAATATAATGCAAAAGATTACTATAACAATAATAATATATTTGAAATATTCATTAAATTGGAATAAATTTCATATTCACATACAGTCCGTGAATATAAATTTATTACAGAGAATTAGACTAAATTTGCATTTTCTTTCATACTTTTTTTTTTGCGGGGAAGGACGCATTGATAGCTAAGTCATTAACGCCTATAATTATTATATTTTTGCTATCGTCTGCATGGATGGTTATCTAAAGTACCAGGGAGACACTCTTATTATTATTATTATTGTAGTGTAACTATTAATAACCTGTTTAGAAAATTTGAAAAAAGAAGCAGCCTACTTTAGAGAAATTCAACAATATCAAGTTAATCGGCTGAACCATGCAGATCTTCTTTGCAAAGGCTTGTGGTCATTAATATATTTTTGTTATAAATGAATACTAGTATTATACTTCTGAATTCACTTAAGATTACATATATTACATTTATTTAAAAACAAAAAAACAAAAAAAAAACTCTTCTTAACCGAAAAATTACCTTTGATGTTTCTGCATGGAAAACTTGTTCAGCTGAAAATAATGTTTGCAGATTATTTACAAAAAACAGTATCCTGGAATGGTATAAAGCAGGTAGATCATCATGAAGTTCACTGTTCAATGCATCATAGGTTCGTTTGGCTAAAGCCAACTGTTCTTTTGCTTTAGTAATCTGTAAATACAATTACAATATATTAATTTTTCATTAATAAAAGACTTAATTTTATTTAATTAATTTGATTGCTTATAATTGTGAGGAATTACTATAAATTTATATTTTTTAATTATGACTGGATGACATAATTTTGCTTGAATGTTTTGGAAAATGAATCAGAGATAGGAATAAGGAACCAATATTTTACGAGAGAACACTGTCCGGAGGCAGGCAGTGCACTGAGAAGGCTCCGGGTGACAATGTTGACGCGCCTTAAATTGAAAACAAAAAAAGACGGGCGGAACTGTCGAAAACCTTAGAAAAAATAAGCTGCCAAGAGGAAAGAATCTTTGATATTTTCTGATGCAAAGCCAACCATTCAATTGTCTCATACTAATATGATCGTTCAAAAATAGAGCTACACAAACTGATGGAACAGGTTAGTGATTCAAATTTCCAATTGGCTGGTAACCGAAATAAAACATTCGAACTTTCAGTCAGTTCTTCATATTTAGCTTTCGCTGGATTTGTCCGTTTGTTTTCATATATAACTTTGTTGCTCCTTTTAAATTTTGTTAATCTACCATTATGGTGCATAAATGGTGTTGTCAAGTGTACTGTATGTATCGATCGTACAACATAGTAACCTAATTAAATATTCGGGACAAATTATAAAGAAGTACAATAGAAAAATTTGAGGGAAGGGATTAGCTAAGTGGTTAGCGCCTTGGACTCCCACGCGGAGGTTCCGGGTTCGAGTCCAGTGCTACCCTTAGATTTTTTTCTTCCTAGGAGCCTCTACAGCTCACTGTTCGGTGATGGATAGTGTTGTCTGTGGCGAGAGAATACTGTCCCGAGGCCGGCAGAGCACTGAGAAGGCTCCGGGCGCTAATGACCGTAGATGTTGACGCGCCTTAAATTTAAAAAAAAAAAAATAGAAAAATTTTGAAACATCCTATGGTACAATATTATATCCTGACAATCTTTCTACATTACTATATTCATACAAATACTATTATTTATAAAAAAAATATTAAATATTTTAAAGTAAGCATTTCCAATGATGTTAGTAAGCTTATATTATGAATTATCGAATATATAAGGAAACACTAATTATTACAAAGCAGCTTACCTTAGCTTCATCTCTTTTCTTTCCGCCACCTCCTTCTAATGACTGCATATTGTGTCTCTGGCCATCATAGTCAACTAACTTACGAGAACGTTTATCAATTTTTTTCTGCAAAATAAAATAACAAAGATAAAATTAATCACATAGGCTTAAATGAGTTAATGATGATATGCAAGGCCTAAGGAAACATACACATTTGGTTTCTTGTAAATACACTATGAAAGAAGTGTGAAAGTTGAATGAAACTCGCTTCTTATCATTCGAAATATGGATGGGCAGAGCTAACAAGAGAATCAGAACAATGAGTGCCGAAGTTGGCGAATGAGAACACTTTTATAAAATAATAATTTTATAAAATCCGTAACTATATTAGACACTTATTATTAGAAATAATGATTGGGGGGTATTTAAATTTTTGCTTTTAATAAAATGCGACAGTTTATAGAGTGCAATTTCTCAATTTTTTTTTACAATAAGCGTTGATAAGACTTTTATCTGTTCAAAAATTGGATACATCCATCATTTTATACATTATATTATGTTCATTTTAATTAAATAAGTAATTGAAATATATATATATATTTTACATACCTTAGTTTCCGGAAATTGGGCATAGTAAGAATTCAAAGGGAGAAGAACCTGGTCGGCTAATTTATGACTTAAATCCTGCCATAACATTTCAATATTTTGTGTTTGAGCACACAAGGCCTCCTGGCCCACCCAACCGCTTTCATAAACATCATTGATGCAATCATATAACGATTTACTTGCAGCCTGTACAGCTGTAACATAATAATATAAAAATAATTGTAGAACTTGTTAAGGGTGAAATTTAAATTATAATAAATTTGTGAAATAAACGGTATGAATTCTAAAATCATATTTTGTTTTCTAATCATTTTATTACAAAACAATAGTAAAGATAAGATTCAATCTCAACTTGTAAATATATGATATACACTCTTTTGATTGTTTAGACATTCTTGTTTATACATTTTTCTCCAAAATAGAACTTAACTCAAAAGAATGCAAACGAGCTTAAATTAAATTAAACTTAATTAATTAACTTACTTAAATTTATCAAAATATCTGGCGTGAAACACTCACAGACCTTCTCTTACAGTTAATACAATTACAAAATTGGCAAATTTCCTTTAAAACAGAAATCTGACTATTTGCCCCAACATCTATAGATGGTGGATTCCAGGACAGTAAAGAAAGTTGGACTTCCGGCTGATGGATTTTGACGAACAAATTCGTGTCAGATGCGATGGTGGTACTTAAACGGAATATCTACTTTGAGCTTCCTGCTATTTTTTTTGCTTTTGAGATATTTTGTTCATACACACGCGCACACAAACATTCGCTAACAACTTTTTTTCAAACTCTGTGGACCTCAAACATGTATTTCCGATAAAAACTCTAATTCGAAAATTTGACACGCCGAATACTTGCCTTTTACAGAATAACAGAGATTAAAATTTGGAACAATCAATTTAAATGAATTAACTTTCACCATTATTCCACACTTTTAAATTCTTAGTATTTTTCATTAAAAACAAAAGGAAAGTCATTTAAATGGACTTAGTCGAAGTGTAAAATTGAAGCGTTAAAATAGACGATATGGTTATTTATAAATCCCCACTAAATAAGTACAACTGACAGCTAGAGATGTAAATCACATTGTTAGACTTTTCTAAGAAATGCACAATCTTTGAGATATTTTTATTTTCCATATATTAATCTAAAAACTTTATCAATTTATTATTGTTTATAACAGAAAATATAAAGGTATAAATTCGTTTTTTTGTTTTGGTTTTTTTATTGGATTACTTAAATTTTAATCAGTTTTAAATATTTTGAAACAATCACACTTCAAAACAAATTTCTTTTTTTTTTATCATGAGTAGATTTTTAGTTTAAGATTTTATCAACAGATGTTTATATTGTTCTAAAAATCACATTAAATATATCAAATTAAATAGCAATTTATAACAATGCCTGGGACAAAAAGCTCATACACACGCACAAGACGACCCATATTTGGCCCAATTCCCTTGCCATAGTGTCTATCTTATTTAAACCTAAAGCACTACATCATCGTCTAGATGAGGAAAGCAAATTATAGCTTGGCTAGATGGGGAATTAAAACCTTCAACCATTCTGGTATGTCTAGGCAATCGGATCACCGACAAGATAATCTTTAAAATTATTTTCAATGAGAAATATCACAACTTAACTATTTAAGTTTTTTTTATTATTTAATAATCCTTAACAAAAATAATATATACTTTACATTTTTTTTGGGCAAAAAATTACTTCAGGAAATGGATCTAGTGAATCATAGTTCTTCATGTATGAACGACATTAAGAATACTTTCTTCAGCAGTAATTTTACAATCCATAACAAAACTTTTTTTTTTTGTATGGCAAATACTAGCACTTTATGTTTAGGAGTAACATAAAAACATTTTAAAATAATATTTAAAACTACAAGACCAAAAATCCAATATCAAAGACATCCTTAGGTATTTCTTCAATTTTCACGAATTCTTCTTCTTAAACCACCCCTATATTTTTTTAGAAAGTTAACAGCATAGAGAATTTCCTGAACTTCATCTACTACGGTCCTGCAACTTATTTCTTTGCCTACTTCTGAGCCTTAACTATCTTCCAAACCATGAGCGGATTCTTGATTCTAGATCTTCTTGTCTCTTCTTACTTGAGCCAGGACACCATTACTTTTTAAACCTCAGTTTAATAACAATCAATAACATACCCCTGAATAATAATTTCTTAATTTCTGCAGCCGGTCTATTACATTCAGGTTTTTCCTTACAGCGACGTGATTTTCTGTGACCACGAATTTTGTTTTCTTCGTGACCTCTTATCTCCCGAGAAAATTTTTGTTAAAAGCTTTTCCACAGTTTTTTCAGTGGTAAGATTTGCAAATTTTAAGAAACAACTCGCTTATACACAAATGCCAATTCGTTGTAGAGAATTTGATGCAATATTTCCTCCAAACAATCTATGTAGTTCCGAATTAATTAATTTTTTCAAAAAATTGTGTTTTTTTTTAATAAAAAAGGTACAAGAGGTCACAAGGAGCTGCTCGCATTTATAAAAATCTCGGGTGAGACCACCCTTTTCACCATTGAGATTCCTCCGCGGTTCCTTCAAAAACTTTCTTAAATTATTTTTTTTATAATAAAAAGGTTAGCAGTTTTTATATATATGGGCCCCGATATAACACATAAAACTAACTGTAAACTATCTGAATTCTGTTTAGGTGTACTCCAAAGAGGATCTGACATGCTTTCGATCAAAATCTACAAAACCGAAACTGCGATTTTACTGAATAGTTTTTCAGTTTTCCATAATTTTCTTGAAAAACGGCTCCAAAGGTTTTCCTTTAATTTACAATATATATTTAGGCCTAACACTTTTCTAGGAAATATTTTTCTTCAGATAAAACAAGTACAAATCACCCTTTTTTTTTTTTTTACTGTTGGAACTAACCCTTGAAAAATTGGGATTTTTAAACTGAAACTATTAAGTTCCCTTGTTAAAAAACAAAAACCGAACTTCTTGTGTCGGCTCATGTTGTTTTTGTGTCAAAAACTAAAAGACCTATATGGATTCCTTAGATATCAGCATTTGTACATAGAATATAATCGTCTATGCAAGTGTGAGCTAATGTATATGGTGAGTTTACCACTGTATACTCGTATGTAGAGTTTGCTTGCTGTGGGTACTCTAGACCCAGAAGTTGCACACATTAACTAACTACCCACCGCTGTCCTGCATGGTCTGTATTGCATGCAAGTTGAGGTTCACTATAACTGTTGTTGTTAGGCTGGAATAACCCCGCAGGCATGCCAAGTTCTCTAAAGAAATTTGCTAGTCTATTCCTTCACATGGGGTTGTTTTTGTGTTACTTTGCTCTCATAAAGAGCTTTATTAAAAAAAAACAAAAAAAAAAAACGATATATTCAAATCTAGGAGCCTCAACATATGTTTTTACTAGAAAAATACAATTTTACAAAAATCTAAACAATATCTCCTTTTATATTAAATAAGGGAAGATAAAAATGATGTTCTTCGTCCAGTTATATGAAATCATTTTTTAAATTGATGCAATATCCACTAGGTTTACATTGTGTACATAAATAATATACTCTGTAAAATATTATTACAGAACAATGAACGGACATAGTGATTGAATCAATGCTAAAAATATTTTTGCAATATTTTGTGATTGCTTTGACGTTTTCTACTATTATAATGAATAGATTGTGAAATTGATCACACTTCAAATAACTTTGATAATCTCCTGATGATTTCAATCTATTTCTTTAAGAATTTGCACAAGAGAGAAGTGATGCAAATTTAAATAAAAAAAAATAAAAAAATATAAGAATAATAATAATATAAAAATTAAAATATTACCTCTAATACACCTAATATAGTTGTTAAATTCTTTTTGTAATCTACTAGCAGCAAGCTGTTGACGATTAAAATTTTCTAAATGTTCATCAAATATATCATCAGCGGTTCTATCAACTTTCCCCAAATTTTGAAGAAACTGAAACAAATAAAAACAAAATAAATATTATAAATAATGGAAGTGATTTTATCAAATCAAAGTTCATTTAAATAAATAAATAAAAAAAAATAACATTAAAAACTGGGATAGACAATACAAATGTTGTGTTGAAAATATATAAACAACCATAAAATTGGCGGAAAATTATCTTATTTTATATTCTGAAGTTTGAATTGTTGGTGATTTATTTCTAAAGGAGTAAATAAAACTAACAGTAATATACACTACTACTGATAATATAACAAACATTGAAATAGTAATTTGTGCTAAAGTACTGCTAAATTCTACAGAATAAAGCACCATACTAACTAGAGATGAAAAGAGTACCAAAATGAAATAAAACTTGACTATCCATTCTAACAAGGGACGGGATTAGCTCAGTGATGGATTTGGAACGCTGAGGACTTACAGGGTACCCCAGTCCAACAACGCTGTTCTTAGGTTTTATTACCAAGGAGCTTATACAACTCACTATCCGGTAATAGGCAGTGCTGTTTATCTAACGAGAAAACAGTGCCCAGAGGCCGGAATTGCACTGAGAAGGCTCCAATAGCTGCATGGGGGCTTCGAATAGTGTAGTACAACAGGGCTTGGTCCTTCCCCACACAAATAATAATCAGAATAATATCCATTCTAGACCAAACGAAAAATCAGTTTAATTCATATAAAAATAGTGTTCATTTTTTAAGTTCATATAAAATAGGAATTGAAATGTAATTAGTGTGATGTGTGTTTCTAGTAGTTGTAGTTTGTAGTAGCTTGTGTAGCACGAGCGGTTTTGTAAAGGGGCTTGTAAGTATATATGTTTAAGAGAGAAGTACTAGTAATAATCAAGAGAGCACACTGTTTTTAAAATAGATATATTCTCCAAGTGAAATTAAGTTACTTTACAATATCACAATTATATGCTATTATATGCAAGTCAATTATTAATCTAGAATAAATGTTAGTCACTATCACTGGCACTGAGTTTAAGAGAGCGATTGCTGAAGCAAGTGTTCTGGCTTGAGTGTCTGTTCAGACTATATTGAAGGAATCTCTTCTAATTGTTCGTTCTTTTCAAATAATGCTGGTATGTCTGGAGGGAGTCCCCCTAACTGTTTCTTGCCCTTTATCTCTTGGTAGCACTGACCTAAATTATAGTACCTGACTCTTTTCAGTGCACTAAGATACATTTAAAAAAATATTGACAAAATTCTATTTTTCAAACTATAAAATATTCTAAACTATTTTTCAAAACTATTATTTTTGCATTTCTTTCTTCCACTACAGAATCAAAAAATAACTTGTCAACATTTAAAATATTCCTTAGGTTTCAGCGGCCATTTTTCAAGAAAAACACTTCCGAATTCTCGGGTTGAGACCGCAACAATGATTTGGGCGAAACGTCTGTTTTTCAACATAATAATCGTTTGGAACGTTATCATTTTTTGTTCAAAATTTAAAAAAATATCTTTTACATATGAACAAAGTTATAAGTATTAAAAAATTATTGTTTATCATTAAGATATGCAACTTATATTTTATGCAATTCCTTCAATTTCAGGAAATTAAAATAGTAAAATGTTTAAAGATTTATTATAAGAAAAGAAAACTAGTCCTCACAACAGTTTGAACGTTATTTACTAGAAAAATTTTTAATTTGTTTTCAAGTTAATTGCTTGCAAATAGTATAAAAACGAAAATGTACACTAACAAAACAATTTCTAGTATGTAACACTCAAATAACTTTCTCATACTGCAATTCACAAATTTGTATTTCTATCAAATGTTTAGTTACTCTCAAAAATATATTGTAACGCAGCCACTGGTGCCATCTAGGAGAGAAAGTAGGTACCTCAAGTTCTCCTAGTGGCCGCTAGGAAGCGCTGGCGGCGCGCTCTAGCCCTTTCTAGAACAATATTGACCTTCTAAACCCTTCTCTACCGGTATAAATAGTGGGACCACAGATAGTTTACAGAGATTCGTGTTACAAACGAAGTGTGCATTTGTGAAAAGTGTATAAAAAGTGAACAAAGTGAACTTTCATTGGTTTAAACTGTGAATTAATTATTATTATTAAGTGTTGTATTTGTAATTTATTGTGTAAAACAATAAATTGGTGTTTTTCTTATTGAAGTTTAAAGTATTTTATCTAAACGAACCCACTTATAACTAGTTGCAGTAGCTAGTTTAGAGGGAAAAATGTTACAATATAAAAGAACCGTACTGAACTAAAATTGCATAATATTTCTGAGAGAAACATAAAGTTCAACTCAACATTCCACTGAAATTAATTTTCTTAGGGAAAAGTGTTAAACAATAATAATGGACACCAAGATTAAAGAAAACCTTTTATAAAATTGTTATCGAAGAAATTGTAGAATTAAAAAAAAAAAAATAATAATAAATAAGGAAAAGCAGCACTTTGGGCAATTTGATTTTTCCAAACTCAGAATTTTGGAATAAATTCTCCTTAATATTGTATAGGAAGTAAAGAAAATCATATATTGACAGCATTTTAGTGAAAACCCTAATAAACCCCGACCCGAAAATGTCTCAAATCAATTTTCCCAGTAACATGTTTTCACACACACACACACACACACGCACACACACAGATGAGACGAACTAGTAATATTTTATTCGGAAAGGGAGACGAAATTGGGGGGGGGATATTGCAAAAATAAAAGTAAAAATCAGATTATCTAACTTCTCAAATAGAACATATAATTGGAAATCACTGAACATATTACCGTTTTATTGCCGAATAGAATAATGTTCTGTATGGACTTCTTATGTATGTTACAAAAATTTCGAGTGATATACCCCATGCCCTTGCCCACCCTACCTCTGCCACTGCCCATGTCTGCCAATTAAGTATTTCCATTTCATTTCATACACATAATATTTGTGGGCGAACAAAATATCTTAAAAATGAATAATCACAGAAAATTTAAACTTAATATTCCGTTTAGGAACACATACCAGTTAGTAATTTTCTTCCGTTATGTCTATAGTTATGGTTATGTAATAACTATAGGCATAACCGAAGATGTTATAGCAAGTTTTCCAAACTTCTCTAACTTTAAGAGAGCCCCTGAAGATGGCAAACAATATTTGCCGAATCGTCGGGTTTTAAATAAAAAATACTTTAAAATTATTTGGTGGTTTTTTTTTTTTGGAAACTTCCTGGTCGATAAGCCAACAATTAGATACACCTATTTCCAATAAAAATTCAATTTCATAAAAGTGGAACGATCGCTATACTTTCCTCCTTACTAAATAAGAAAAAGTAAAAAATATTTTACTTTAAAAGTGATTAAATAATCACCAGAGAAATTTTCCGTGATGGCCTGCTTCATTTTGTGGTCATCGACCGCTTTCGGGCGTTCGCCTATCTTCAGGATGCGTTTGTCAGACAGTGTGATAACTGAACGTTTGTATAAGAGTGTATAAACTGAATTCGCTCTGTGCAAGTCCGTGTTATCACACTGGCTTGGAAAACGCATCCTGAAGATGGGCGAACGCCCGAAACCGGTCGATGACCACAAAATGAAGCAGGCTATCGCGGAAAATTTCTCTGATGCTTTCCAGCTCTGCGGAACCAACCACCACCACAAGTAATAAAATAAATTTAATTAATCATAATTGAAATAAATAAGTATGCCAGTGGACTAAACGACCGAACTGTGCAATCTACTTATTCAAAGCTTCTTTTCAACAGTTATCGTATTTTTTTTTTTTTCAAGTTACACTATGTTTATACATACCATTTCAAAATGCCAAATTATAATAAAAATGAGGAAAATTATAAAGGATATTAATTAAATAAATTTCTAACCTATGGTGCAACAGCCCATAAAGAGCCAAGGCTTGCCGCCAGACGGCGATTTGTATCCTGGGGGACGTGTGTGGTAAGCATGCCGCGATTCCTTCACCATTTAATTATTTAATGAAATAAATATATTCACTAAATTTAAGAAAAAATTTATTACCCCTTTAAAATAATGTTTGATCCTATTCGTTTTTTTAAATTCAACCATTAAATTAGCTGAATAAAATTCAACACCACTTTTCTTATGTTAGCTTTTGAAGCATACATAATTTAGTTTTTTCTTATAATTGGTTTCCTTGTAAAAGTTTAATTAATCCTAATATATCATCTGTTTCTATTTATTATATGGAAACCAATATAATAACATAGTAGGAACCAATTAATATAATGTAGAAAAAAAGAATCTGATGTGAAACCCATATTTGTCCTTTTTCTTATTTCAGTTTCGATTCCACACATTTTTTTTTTTTTTTTAATCAGAATTTGTTGCTGAACGTTTAGTACTTTTAATTTAAAATTTGATCAGAGATGGAAACAAAACTTAAGTTTTCAGGTCAAGTCTGCGTCAGTGGTTTGTTATAAACTGACATTTCTCCTATATTGCAATAGGCTTCTCCAAGGTAGTGTCAACTTAAATGCCAAAGCAGCATGGTCTAGAAACAATGAGCAGTAGGACGAGCAGAAGAAGAGCGGCACCCCATTTCTTTCGCCATCTTGCACCATAAATGGCTATTAGGTGGTGGGTGGGGGCTTACTTTTCCCTTTCATGCATATGATTGGTTTGCGCGGATGATAAGTCTCCCTTTCCAGGAAAAAACGAGAAAGAGGAAAGGAAAAAAATAATAGTTACCGTAACAAAAACAACAAGTTTTGTTTAAACTTGGATCGCTATGTGCACAGATATAAACGAGAAATCTTTGATATTACATTTCAAATTTTATATGAGTTTGTGCAATCTTTTGGCGGTATAAAGTGTAAAAACATAAATTTATATAACTAACTGATATATAACTGCACCAAGAGAAAGTCGTGAGTGAGTGTTTTATACCAAATTTTTCTTTATTTTTCAAACGACATTTTCAAGTACGTAGTCATTTTCTAGTGGTGAAGATTCTTATTCTAGCAGTGAATATAAAGAACTGGATGAACATTATCGAAATAAAAAAAATAACAGCACAATCAATAAGTAGCTTTAGAAACGCAACTTCCTTGAGACAAATAAATATGGCACGACCAAATTTTTCGTTCAGTCATTGAAGTCTCTGTTTTTTGTTTTTTTTTTATATGGCCAATCGGTAGGGCATGTTTTCGAAAACTCGTAAACATATTCTCAAAATCAATTTTCCTAGGAAAGACTTTCTATTTAGCAAGCGAAGTTAAAGAAAATTAAAAATCTGGTGTGAAACACTTATACAACTCTCTCTTACTCCAGTTTTAAACTTGTAATTGACAAACTTTATAGTTAGTATACCAAAGTTAATGATATTCGTCAGTGTTTTTAAAGCGAAAATCACAAAAACTGAAAAAACTGTTCAGTAAAAATACACTACCGGTTTACGTTCTAGAAACTCGGAATTTTAGCGATCTATTTAATTAATTTTGTCTAGATGGTATAGAATTGTATAATCAACTACGATAGTATTTTAGAGGCAAACATAACCCCACCCCCTCCTCCAAAAGCCCGCTTAAATGAGTTTACTTGGTGAAATGTTTCAAATAAAAGTTGTAGCTTTTTATATATGCAGTTCACATACTTGGTTTAAAGAAAATCGTTGAAGCGCTGTTTTATAGAGAAAATGGCGAAACATTGAAAAATACTTTTTAGTAAAAACACACTTCCGGTCATCTGATTTTTTTCAAACTTGGAATTTCCGCAACATATTTAATTCTAATTAATATAATTTACATAATAGAATTGTGTAATAAACTGAAATAGCACTTTAGAGAACACATAACGGCCCCCCTAAGTGCATTTTCTTGGAGAAATGTTTCAAATAAAAAAATCATTGAAGCATTTTCGAGAACATTGCAAAAAGGTGAAAAAAAAAAAATCAGTAAAGTGGTACTTCCGGTTAAAGGAATTTTTACAAATAACATATTGTCGGATCTTTTGGTGATATCTAAACGGAATATCAAGTTTGAACTTTCTGCGATTTTTTGAGTTATGCTGTTCTCATACATACGTACACACACACACACGCAGACCTTTTCTAAAAACCACTTTTTTGGACTTAGGAGACCTCAAAACGGATATTTCCGGTGAAAACTCTATATTGAAAATTAGATAAAAGTCCCAGACTTTAAAAGAAAATCGTTGAAACGTTTTCGACAAAAAAACAACAAACTTTTTCGTAAAAAATCTTAATCGAAACTTTCATGTAAGTTTCCATGGTGATAACTCAACAGGAATATTAAATATGGCGATTTTTGCTTTGAGATATTCTCTCTTTCCCTGTTTCTCTTTCTTAAAATAAAAAATATTATTTCCGGTGGAAATCAATTTCAATATTCGAAATGATAGCAATTCTTGTGCTTCTTCTTCTTCTTACAGCGAAATAAGAAACGTAAGAATAAAAGTATGAATAAAAGTCTGTATATATCTGTATATAGAACAAGGACAAATACCGGAAATGTTTTTAAGTATGAACTTCCTTTATATCCATGGAAATTCAATACGCAAATTTTCATTGTTATTTCACAATTGACAATATACAACTAAAAAAAAATAAATAGACTCATTTAATATAGATATTCCAATCAAATAAAAGTTATATTTCGTTAAATAATTTATTATTTGATAATTTTACTATTTCTACCTTAGGTGACAATAATTTTGAAGGGTGTAATTTTGAAATTTTAGTTGAACGATTGTCAAGATATTCGAAGTCAGTTTACAATGTAAATTTCTTATATTTTAGAAACTTTTTTTTGATAAAAATATTTCACAAATCCTTTATTCATTTATGTTTACTTACTATATAAAGTAATTTAAAAATATGTCCACTCGCATAAATTCAAATCAGAATAGAGACAGAAGTGGTACTTAGTTTTACATTGAAAAGAAGCGTTAACAGTAGAGGACCCAATTTACCTTCTAATATTTTTCAATGCAATGTTAGAACAAATATTTAGGAGGACTGAATTGGCGAAGTTATCTTGTTTGCCACTTCTGATTTATCTTCACTTAAAACATGTTTCTAAAGTAAGTTTTAACTGTAAACACCTAAAAGACTAAACTGGGAGTTTCTTATATTTGAAAACTGTATTTCTTCTTTGAAAACGAAGAATACAGGAGATTAATTGAAAAATGTCCATTAGTTGGGAAAAAAAAACCAGTCCATAAAACATATTTTCAAAGCACCATGGAATTTAATATTAAAAGGAATATATTTAATTACTAGTCCTCACGCGTTGGTCTACTGGCTAGCGCATTCGCCTTTCGTGCGAGAATTCAGGGTTCGATTTCCGTGGGGGGAAAGTCGGTGTTGACCCAGTATCGTGATAAAAAAGTGGGAAGCTACAGTTAGTAGCGTCCTAGGTAGCGAAGGCCGGAACTAAACGGCGAGGGAACCGCTTACCACACGCCCCTCCCCATTCAAATCGCCGTCTAGCAAGCCTTGGCCCTTCATGGGCTGCTGCGCCATAGGGTATTTTTTGTTATATGTATTTAATATTGCATAGTCTTTTGCCTTCTTTATGGTACTCAAACATGGTCTATGACTAAATAGAATATTGTAAAAGGATATTGATACTAAATAGAATTTACAGCGCGTATATAACACTCAAAGGGCCATGGAAACGAACATTCTAGGTATTAATAGAAAAGATATATGAGTACCGGCTTTTGAAATTTGAAAGAAGACCAGCGATTACCAGCTAAGAAGTTGACATGGAATCGGACAATACATGCATATAGGTTTGATGATAGAACAAGGACACAAAACTGCATAGAATGATGCCCGTCCAATGAAAAGATAGTTTAGGAGATGAAATTAAACATGTCTCAGCATTAAATTTTAGCACAAAAGGCCCCCCAAAAAAGAGAAAAGAAGGACCAAATGGGGGGAGCCAAATGGTGTGAGACAATCATCAGAGACATTTTCCGTGATAGCCTGCTTCATTTTGTGGTCATCGACCGGTTTCGGGCGTTCGCCCATCTTTAGGATGCGTTTGTCAGACAGTGTGATCACACAGACTTGCACAGAGCAAATTCAGTTTACACACTTACTCGTCACTCACACTGACTCGTCTCTGCTGGCAGCGCTGCTAAAAATAAAATACAGAAACTATTGATAACTTCACAATTGGTGTCACTGCAGGTCTCACAGCGCTGCCAACAGCTTACAACCAGGAAAACCTTATAATATGAGGACCGCTATCTCACATTCAGATGCTAGCAATGGTGGCTAGTCCCTCTATAAAGTGTCCTGATTCTGTATTACATTGTTGTTTACCTTAAACAATTTGGACACCGACAAGTTTATTGTCAAAATACAAAATAGACCTGCTATATGTGGGGACTCATCGACTGATGATTATTGTAATCGAGAGTTGAAGAAGAAATACTGGGAAAAGGAAATTTTTGGAGAAGACATAAGGAGGAGAAGTGCTGGGAAGAGATTCTGACGTAATTGAAAAACTTATCTTCCTATTTCCGTAAATTACTGTACAAAGTAACAAACAATCCATGTCTGCTGAAATCCGCAACGAATGGACCCACCCTTCTACCCCTTACTCCCATTCCATTTTCTTCAATGACATCATCGACTACAGTGATTCTTAATAACTGTACAACATCCATTATGAGAATGACAGAACCTACCTTCTTGGTTGGCGTCTCTTGGTCGTGTAGAACCTGCAAATGCCAAAACCTGCTGCCGTTGCGTCCTAGTATAATACGGTTGTAAGGTTATTTAATTTATTAAACTATTTGGAGAAAAAAAAAAACAGCTAAACTGTTACGGGTAAATAATTAGTAATATGAACTTGGACCAGTTTTGTTTTTATAACTAATTGATTTGATTATTTTTGCAATAAAATTATATCCAAAGTATCTTCTGTCAATAATATTACAAAACTACGCCGCCGTTTGATTAGATATAAGTAATGCAATTAAAGTCGGCGCCAATATCTTACTATATGGGTAGGTAGGAACACACACACCCATTGTATTAACAACAATCACAAACACACTTTAACCTTAACTAGAATTTCCAACATTTCTAATGTCATATTTATAACCTTTCATTCTGAGTTTATTACCACTCTTACTCCTCTTATTACAGTTATAAATAAAGGGACAAATTTTCTTTTGTAGTAACATAAATATACAGAGTGTGTGGGGGGGGGGGCAAGTGCCAATCGACCAACAGAGGCAGGTATAGAGAATGATTAATTTTATAGTGGCTAATAATATTAAACTAACGCATTTTAATATCTCTAATTCCTAAAAACAAGCTCATTTTTTTTTTAGAAAAATGTAATTATTATTTTTATATATTATGAGAACATATTATTCGTAGTCAATGAATTTATAGAAATCAATAAATATTGAAGTAAGAATACTTAACAGAATCTTATTATTGCTATATTTATGGCCTGTTCATGGTTCTTTGTACTTTTTCTTATAGTACTATACACACCTGACGTCTAAACTTCAGTGAACGAGATGAACAATGTTTTATACATGACGTTTATAGATTTCCTACCTTCATAGATAGAGTGTAATATAGTTATAATAGAATCGTACATTCTATTGTTATATGATGTACGTACAATATTGAGTTTTATTATATTTTCAAAAATTAAAAATACCATGAAATAAAGATTTCTTCAAAAAATATAGTATTCTATTGGTAAATAATTAGTGCATTTTTTTTGCAGTTGTTTAATGAAGTAATTTAGAAAGTTATATTAGGAATTTAATAATGAAACTTCAAGAGGAGCAAATGTTTATCAATATGAACATCAGTCCGACATAAACATAGATAAGGAAAATAGAAAAGAAACCTGGAGAATATTGCAAATAAACAGCGAAATGACTGCATAGGGTTTTAAACTTCTGAGAGACGATCTACACAACAACAGCAAGAGATATATTGCCCTGGATTTTGACGAGTAAACATAAATCATTGATCCAACCCGAAGAGTTAAGGTTTGTCCAGAAAACTACAGTAGAGATAGAAGCCGAAATATGACAATCAAGTTTAATTTCGAAGTAACGCCTGTTATTGAAGTAAAAAGAACAGAGTAGACTGGTGGGTTGTAGGCTAGAAAACGAAGCCGCAATGCAGTTGGTTGGATGCTAGAGTTGAGGGCAAAGGAAGAAGTGGAAGTCCGACACTGAAATGGGCGGATAGATCAAAAAAGCTATTTACAAATAAAAAGTATGGACGGAGTAAAAAAAATGAATTCGCCCAAGACGAATCATTGGAGGAGTTTAGTTGGAGGGAGAGGTCTAACTATGATGATACTGATGATAAATTATTTACACTAGAACTTTGTTTTGTTTAATGGACTTAAAAACTTATACAAAATATGATATTTGAAATTAAATGATAAAAAGTCCCTGGTATATATATATATATATAATACTATACAGTATCGGAGCTTTCGACCTGGGAGCCAGATCATTCTCAAGATAACACAATTAGATTAAAACAAATAAATTATTTAAAGCATTATAAAAAATTTTTTGCAAGTGGAAATGACCAGAATAGAGTTAATAGTAAGCTCTAATAGAGAATCATGCTTATAACTGAGTTATTCAGTTAACTAATTTGTTATACGGTTAAAGCATTTGATAATGATAAAATAATAACAAAATTACACACTGTAGTAAGCAATTTATAATTGTGCATTGCATTCCTATAACATTTTGTGGTAGACACATAGACATACAGGAGCGCCCGCTCTAGCGGTTACGTTGCCCCGGACAAAAATTGAAGGCAAATTGCTGCCCTTAAGAATATATATATATTTTTCTAAGCAAAGCCATGCATATATGTTCAAACACAAGCTGATGAAGCAGCGCTCTGCTCGCGTGCTAATGCTTTCTGTTCAGAGAAGTAAGTATATATGCATGTTCAAACAAGTTCAAGTATCGCCCTTTACAAATTCTGCGTTAATTTTTCAATAATAGTACAAATATTTCTAGCTTTCAGACAGAAACAATATAAATACGCTACGCCCTATAAATTTTTAGCGAACGAAAAAATCGATTAGTGAAATTTTCTATTAATTGAATATTTAACACATCAATATTTTTTCTCACTCTTACAGCCAAAATGGCGCCCCAGACAAATGTCCGGGGGGTTGACCGCCCCTAGAACGGGTGCTGCATATTCCCATACACGTCACCTAAGACGTCACAGGAGGCTGGCTGGTAGTACCACCTACCACACAACTACCTCAACATTAACACCCTAGGGAAATCAAGACTTTACCGCTAAAGAAAAACTAAAGAATTCCAAGGGTGGACAAGTGACCACTATAAAGGGACGGAGTTTTTCTACAGAAAGATAGTATCATAGACCTTCATGAAAGCAACATTCTACCAGCCTGTTCTACCAGTCTGTTGCGCCGCTCTATAAGTCTTACGGCTAGAAGGATTTCCAGAATTCGCAATTACTGATTTTAGCTTAGTGCTTTCTTGCACCATTATTTGACAAATTCTCTTCAAATTTGGAAGAGAATGTATTAAATGTATGTGTGTCTTTAATATTATAAAGTTGTATAACCATAGTTTACGCACAATAGAGATGAATACCAAAAAGTCTGGTGTGAAACACTCACACAACTTTCTCTTACTCCAGTTCTCAAAATTATAATGGACAAATTTTATAGTTTGTGTACCAAATTTAATGAAATTCGTCGAAAACTGAAAAAACTGTCCAGTAGTAAAAGCACACTTCCGGTTTACTAATTTTCTTGAAACTCAGAATTTTGGCCATCTATTTATTTCTAATTAATTTTGTTTGGATGATAGAATTGTATAATCAACTATGATACCATTTTAGAAAAAAACATAGCCCCACCCCTCCTCCAAAAATGCACTTAAATGAATTTTCCCAGAGAAATGTTTTAAATAAAATTTGTAGTATGTTTAGTTTATATAAGCAGTTTCAAAAAAATCGTCAGAGCCATTTTTGAGAAAATCGCGTAAGAGTGAAAAAAAATCATTTACGAAAGTGATAATGTAAACGCACTTCCGGTTATCCGATTTTTTTTTTGAAACTCGGAATTTCAACAACATATTCAATTCTAATTACACATTATTTAGATGATAGAATTGTTAAATAAACTGAAATACCACTTTAGATGAAAACTTAACCCCATCCCTCCCCCAAAAACTGCCCTTAAATGAATTTTCCTAGGGAAAAGTTTCAAATAGAAGTTGTAGCTCTTTGTATGTGTAGTAGTTGATATACGCAGTTTGATGAAAATCATTAGAGCCATTTTTGAGAACATCGCAAAAACGTAAAAAAAAAAAAAAAAACAACAAGTAAAGTGGTTCTTTAGGTTGAGAAATTTTGAGCTACGCTATTCACATACATACATAAAGGCCATTTGCTAAAAACCACTTTTTTGGTCTCAGGGGACCTCAAAACGGATATTTCCGGTGAAAACCCGATATCGAAAATTTGACACGATTACAATACTTCCTCTTACTAGAAGTAAGAAAAAGTAAAAAAAAAAACACAGAACATGGAAGGGGGAAAACGGAACTTGAAACTCAGGCAGCTAGCTAGTCATGCAGCAACCCCTGTCAAGCTGAAAAGGACAAGCAATACTGAAAAGTCACTTTTCAGCTTTAAGACTCATCCAGAACAATCCAAAAAATAAATTTTCACCCAAATATCAAGCCTATGTGTGAGTAGAATACCAAGGATTAAAAAGCAAAGTCATTGGAGTCTACAAAAATTACGAAAAATTCAGCAAAGGTGCACTACTTTCCAACTGACGTATTTTGACTAAGTTTTCCGTGAAAACTCAAGATAAAAAATTATTTAGAAATAGAAAATCTAAATTTAAAAGAACCTTATGATTTAAATATATTAACAAAAAAAAAAAAAAAAGAAGAGTATTCCTCTTGATGAATATTATAAACTGATTAGTCAGTTGTTAATTATTATTATAATTACAAAGGCGTAATTATTTCTAATGAGTCAGATGTGGCGTAAAATGATATTTTGTAGAAAGCAAACTTGTCTAGTTTAATAAAAACGCAACTGATATCTTGAGTATAATATAAACAGAAATGTTTTTGGTGTTCGTTACGACCGTTGTATTCAATGTTGAAAATGGATTTTGAGGTTCGGTCAAACAAAAGAACTCTTTTTTAAATTTCTGTTAGTCCTTGTTTTTTGATATGTATTTCAATCAACCTTTGTACAGACCCTGAAGAAGGCAATAAATTTGCCGAAACGTCGGTAGAAATTTAAAAAAGAGTTCTTTCGTTTGACCGAACCTCAAAATCCATTTTCAACATAAACAGAAATGTCATAGTGCAATCAAGTATTTATTTTTTTAAACGCATCCTATAATATAGTACAATTATTATCCCCGACAGCAGATTTATAATTTAAAAAACGATTCTAATTACTTCTCTTACTCCTAGTAAGAGGAAGTATTGTAATCGTGTCAAATTTTCGATATCGAGTTTTCACCGGAAATATCTGTTTTGAGGTCCCCTGAGTCCAAAAAAGTGGTTTTTAGCAAATGGTCTGTGTGTGTGTGAACAGCGTAGCTCAAAATCGAAAAACCATAGAAAATTGAAACTTGATATTCCGTTTAGGTATCACCATGGGATCTGACAGTATGTTATCTGTCAAAATTTCTCAACCTAAAGTACCACCTTACTTGTTGTTTTTTTTTACTTTTTTGCGTTTTTCTCGAAAATGGCTCCGACGATTTTCTACAAACTTGGTATATCAACTACACATACAATCAGCTACAACTTTTATTTGAAATGTTTCTCTGGGAAAATTCATTTAAGGGCACTTTTGGGGGAGAGGTGGGGAAAAGTTTCCATCTAAAGTGCTATTTCAGTTTATTAAACAATTCTATCATCTAAATAAAATTAATTAGAATTGAATATGTCATTCAAATTCCGAGTTTCAAAAAAAATCGGATAACCGGAAATGCGTTTACATTACCACATTACTAAATTTTTTTCACTTTTTCGCGATTTTCTCAAAAACGTCTCCGACTATTTTCTTGAAAGTTCGTATATAAACTAAATATACAAAGATCTACAACTTTTACTTAAAACATTTCTCTGGGAAAATTCATTTAAGGGCACTTTTGGAGGAGGGGTGGGGTTATGTTTTTCTCTAAAGTGCTATCATAGTTGGATTCTACAATTCTATCATCCAAACAAAATTAATTAGAAATAAATAGATTGCCAAAATTTTCCTGTTTCAAGAAAATTAGTAAATCGGAAGTGCGCTTTGAATGAACAGTTTTTTTTTTTTTCAGTTTTCGACGAATTTTATTAAATTTGTTATACTAATTATAAAATTTATCAATTATAATTTTCAAAACTGGAGTAAGTTTGAGTGTTTGAGCTGGAGTGTGCGAGTGTTTCATACCAGATTTTTTTGTTTTGTTTTGTTTTTGTTTTTTTGCAAAGTATCATGTAAATTTCCCATAGAATAAAGCTTAGTTTCAAGGTTAATACTTCCGTTTTTTTTTTTCTCGATAATTAACCATAATTAAAAGGTTTGTTTTTTTTATATTTATTCAATAAAAAAAAAATGTCACTTTATTAACATTAAATAAAAAATGGCGAGAAATATTACTGAAGATACTTTTTTCGCTAGCTTATGTAAATCATTATCATTTTTTAACACATGAAACTGGAAGGTAAAAAAACAAAACAAAACAACATCACAAAACCTTGAATACTAGTTTATCTGTGGGTCGATAATTTTTTTTTTATTAAAGCGAATACCTGCATTATGTTTATAATCAATTGAGTTCAAAAACAAACAAATATTATGATAATAAAATATTTATCAAATAAGTAAATTAATTTGGATTATAACAGAAACAAAAATGATTTTTGGAAGCTGATGCACAGTAACCTAATAATGATCAATTTTAGGATGGACACAATCCAAGTATAGTGATATAGTTTTACGAAAAAGAACTGATAGAATAATAAAGCGGTATAATGCAAACAAAAAAGATCGTCTCCGTCTACTTAAACCTCAAGAAAACTATGACGATAAGTAGTCCGAGCTCTGAAGGTTTAAGAGACGTTGTCCACATAAACTTTACATATCTGGGTAGGTTATCTGGGCAGTCCCCTCTTCCGAACCATAAGTAAAACACCCTTTTACCTGGTCAGATAATGCTTTAAGCGTCTACATAACATCCTTCCGTATAACTTCTGATTTTAGACAGCATTTCGTATTGTAATAGTTAATTTACACTTCTTTATCTTATTTCTTTTTTTTTCTGTCTATCCTATATTTTAATTCCTTCTAAGAGGTGGGTGGGTGTCTAAAATATATATGGAAAAGATTTCCCCAGAGAGGTTGCAGCCAGACGCACTCCAAGTGATTCAACCACCAATATTCAAGCAAGTTAGTTTTTCCTGGTAAACGAAAGAATGAGTTGAGCAGGCAATATATAGTACGCCCTTTGCATATTTTGGATCTGTCCATGGATCCCACATTGAAGCAAATAAGTCAAAGATTTTTCAAACTTTATGCAAAAAAGTTTCATGCATTCATTTTTGTAATGAAGATAATCCTGATTATCAGCGAAATCAACGTTAATAAAATACCATGAAACGAAACCATTCGGTTTAAAACCATGTCCGTGGTATGGCATAAAAATATGGGAGACGTTTTGCCCATATTGATAGTGGCTCCATTAAGGTATAATTATTACTGGTTTCAAGTTTTACACTATCACCTTAAAACTAAATCCAACCTGATGAGAAAGGCCTATTGCGACCAGGGCAAAACTGTAGGTTTATGCCTGCCAGACCACGGACACCGTCTCAGCCTGAAATTCTTTCGACTGTTTTTTCCAACAATGGCCGTGGAAGTCATGCTCTAAGCCTGATGAGAGAACAATCGTGCAGTACCATGAGCCTCATGTGATCTAAATTCTTCAAGAACATTTGATTGAGAACCCCAGCTAGTATAGAGTAAACACTATAACTAGCCTTCCTGGAAAATCAGGAAAGAAAGTTTACACGGGAAATGAAAAGATCATAAAAGAAGGCTGATAAGAATCACTCTTGCTGATGCACCACGCTTCATCTTGGACAGCCGTATTTACAAACAAAAAAATTGGTCAATTTTACTCGGTTAGAAAGACGAAGTTTCTGTATGTGTCATATTTAAAAAAATAAATAAAAGTCCACAATCTACAAAATGCTGTTTCTTGCGAAAACAGCAACAACAATTACTCATTTTTCAGCGAAATGAAGATTAGAATTGAAATTTTAACCCAAATACACAAATAAATATTTGAAAAGTAAAAAAAAAAATACAATGTCTATTACAATCAGTCAATTGATAAACAGGTTTATGTCATATTTAAATTGAAGGTTTCTATTCATTATTTATCTGTTGCTAATTAAGAGCAAGGTTAAAAGAAGTTCACACTTTGCTGTTTAATACCAAAACGTTACCGTCATATTTATAATAAGTTGTAAGTTCTTTTCAAAAAATAATGAAGTCTTCAAATTGGATCTTTCATAAATATTCCATTACTAAATTATTCTTCTCTATTGTTTCAGTAGTTTTAATTTTAGGTTTCTACATAATTAAAAGTCACTGTGTGTGAACATTTTTGGTTTTCTCTTATGTAAAAAAATATGTTGTGAGACATCCTATATTACTTTCGTTTGCTGTAATTCTCATAGTTTTAAAGAGTCACATTGTCTCTAAACTAGGAAATAACAGTATAGAACATTCTAAAGTTAAGTTTTTTTGGGAAAACTGTTATCAATTTGAGAATTTTTGATTTTAGTCAATGTGTGGTGAGGTAGTGAGGTATATTGCCTCCCCTCTGACATGCTATTTCAATAACTCGGCCAAATAATCATAAGGTAAACAACTTAACCTTTTTTCACAAACATCCTATTTCGACCAAAGATCCTGTACCAGTCTCCGGATAAACCAAGAAGTTATCCATAGAATGGATGAGTGTTTCTTCCTCTATTTTACAAACTTTACAATAGGGATCCCTCTATAAGTGGACCCATTACGTCGAGTTGTTTCTTTAAACACAATGTCAAGCAAGGAATCCAACTTAGGTGCCTAAGAGAAGTTTTAAAAGGGACAGCAAAATTTTATCATCTGCCAGCAACCCACCAATTAACGTTATCGTCATATAATATGTTGTAAGTTCTTTTAAGACCCTGAATACTTGGACGGGAATGGATTTGATGGCATGCTCCCGCGTGGAGAAGATATCCCGAGGATGGACAGCACTACCTTCTTTCCAAGAAGTGCTGGCAAGGGCATCAGAAAGGTTTTAGCCTTAGTGGTTGCCCTGAATGGGAATGGAAAATCCTCGTTCGTAAAGAAGAGAATGCAGATCTCTTGGTGACTGCCGAGACCGATGATCAGTCGCTCAAGGCAGTCAAAGGGGATAAAGTACCATCCGATTCGGTTTGGGAAGCTTCCCGTTAGAGGCTGGAAGAAGCTGGAGGGCGAGGGGGATTTTAAGGAGCAGCAGGCTCCTTTGACCTCCACCCTAGAAGAAGGGCCACCGAGGGAGGATCTTTCCCCGGGGCACGAGCACGATGTCCAGCGAAGAGAGAGCCTGGGAGATGTGGGAGCAATGGAACTATCATCTCTCCGGGGAAGCCTCTCATTCGAGGAAGAGGAGAAGCTTCTGAGGGAGAAGGGTATTCTTCCACCTTCCCATGAGTAAGCACCCCTTGGGACCAAGCACCGGAGTAGCCCAAGTGAACCTGCACCATGCAAAGGGCATCTGCCACCACTGCAAGGTTGTTCGCCGAACGGCTACTTGGCCTGGCGCTGATTCAGGAGCCGTGGACAGTCAGAGGGCAGATGTGCGGGCTTTTAGGTAAATATGAAATAATGAAAGCATGGTCAGGAAACTTGACAGACATATGCCTAAAGACAGGCTAACTAAAGGTCAAAGAAGCACCAAATTTGGCCACTTCCACATTCCTTGAGATGCCCCACGTCCTTCGAAAAAGTTAGCATCGACTCTAGTCTTTCTTAGAACATTCTGGTAACAATTTGGAGATAAAAACAAAAAAAAACAAAAAAAAAAAAAAAACAAGAATTTAATAATTCATCGAAGACTGATTGCCCGAGCAGATATTAAAACATTTTAAAATTCGACGTTTCCAAAATAAAACAGATCACAACGCTTCTTCTTTGGCTAAGAGCAAAATGTAAACATTAATGCAATTTTAACGGTAAGTTACGTTAGTAGGGAGTTTAGGGGAGCTTCAACGTTAAGCATTTGCTATAAAGTACCATTTAAATAAATAAAAAAATTCAACCATCCAAAGCAACGTTAAAATTCCGTGTTTAAACAAAATCACTCAACCTATATAAGATATTATCGATAGATTCTTTTAAAAAAAAAAATTTTCCCGGTTCCAACACGTTTCATTTAAACTTTATGTTCCAACGTAAAAAAAAAAGAAAAAGAAAAATGAAAAGTGAAAATAACAATAAAAGATTACAATAAATTATCATACTACGCCATTTGGTTATCAGTCAAAAAATTAACCAAATAACAAACTCATTTACATTCAAATATGGAGTTGATAATATAACTGCTAGTGTTTACATTAACAAGTATTATCTCCGAGTAATACATTATTTGTTTATACCATTTTTTTTTTTGAAACAATATAACAATTATTTAGAAATAAACAATATTTTGTTTAATAATATTTATTTACCGTCTCCCTCTGCCAGAAAGGAAAAGTATTGACAAAATTTTTGAAAATGAGTTTCTTAACCGGAAATACATGTTCTGATGGCCTTTGGATTTGATGTACCGTGTAGAGTGATGATCGGCAACCTATGTCCCAGCATAAACAATTCAGGTGGCCCACCATAAAGTTTTTCTTTTTTTTAAACTGTATTTTAATTTTAGTATATATAAGCGATGTAATATTAATCGAATTGACGCGCGTAGTATCTTGTTCGTATGTATAACTATGCCTAAAAGCAAGCGGAAAAGGTCGAGTAAACCGTTCAATGAAGTTTATCAGTGATTGTTTACATTTATTTAGTTTTGCATTAAAATTTAATGTACAATTTTAATAGTGCCTACGTGTTTTATCATTGAAATTGAAATAAATTGTTTAGGTGTGTTATATTTACTTTGTTTTAACAAAAGTAAACACACTATATGAATAATAAATATCATTGACTCATAAGATTTCAGAATCTTGCGTCCATATAAAAAGTTTCAAATTATAAACCAAACTGAAAAAAACTGTTCAGCAAAAATGTACTTCCGGTTCAATAGATTTTCTTCAAAATCATAATTTTGGACAATATATTCATCGTAATTCTATTTATTAATATTATTATTTAGACGAATAATAATATAGAATGGTGTAATAACCTATAATAGCAATTTAGAGGAAAATATAACCCTATCCTTAGGGATTGTATACCGGTTTACCGATTTACCCGGTTAACCGATAAATTGACAAAAAATGTTCGGTAAATGAAAAATCCATACTAGAAATTTTTATATAGAAAATAATGTGTTTATAGATAGATATTTAAAAGGGCTAAAGAGGCCATTGAAAATAAAAAAATCTGGTGTGAAACACTCACACAACTTTCTCTTACTCCAGTTATCAAAATTATAATTGACAAATTTTATAGTTTGTGTACCAAAATTTAATGAAATTTGTCGAAAACTGAAAAAACTATTCAGTAAAAGCGCACTTCCGGTTTACTGATTTTCTTCACACCCGGAATTTTGGCCAACTATTTATTTCTAATTAATTTCATTTGGATGATAGAGTTGTATAATCAAGTATGATACCACTTTAGAGGAAGCTGTAACCCTACCCCTCTCCTAAAAGTGCCCTTAAATGAATTTTCCCAGAGAAATGTTTTATATAAAAGTTGTAGATCTTTGAATGTTTAGTTTATATGTGTAGTTTCAAGAAAATCGTCGGGGCCATTTTTGAGAAAATCGCGAAAAAGTGAAAAAATCATATTTAGTAAAGTGTTAAAACAAAAGCACTTCCGGTTTTCCGATTTTTCTCAAACTCGGAATTTCAACAACATATTTAATTCTAATTAACATTATTTAAATGACCGAATTGTGTAATAACCCGAAATAGCACTTTAGAGGGTAACCTAACCCCACCCCTCCCCCAGAAGGGCCCTTAAATCAATTTTCCCAGAGAAATGTTTCAAATAAAAGTTGTAGCTCCTTGTATATGTAGTTGATGAACCAAGTTTAAAGAAAATCCTTGGAGCCATTTTTGAAAAAACGCAAAAAAGTAAAAAAGTCAACTAGTAAAGTGGTACTTCCGGTTGAGGAATTTTGACAGATAACGCACAGTCAGATCGCATGGTGATACCTAAACGGAATATTAAGTTTCAGTTTTCTACGGTTTTTCGTTTTTGAGCTATGCTGTTCACATACACACACACACACACAAACACACAGACCATTTGCTAAAAACCACTTTTTTGGACTCAGGGGACCTCAAAACGGATATTTCCGGTGAAAACTCGATATCGAAAATTTGACACGATTACAATACTTCCTCTTACTAGGAGTAAGAGAAAGTAAAACAGGTACGTGTAAGCAACAACAATTGACCTAATTATTAATTTTATGTGAATATTTTTTGTTTAATTTTAATTAAAACTTTTTTGGGTTTAAGAGCCGCTGTAAAGTCGTACAGAAAGCGCTAGTTACAGTTAGCATAATATGTGATTTGTGCTCTGCAGTTTTTTGAGATTTTCAAAGGTTTAAAATCTTTACAATTAACGTTTTTCTTAAAGAGTAAGTAAATATCTCCTTTTTTAATATATAAAAATAATAATATGTAAATATTTCACGTATTTTTTTAAATTAATAGCAATATTGAATACACCACATTATGACAGGACATTAATGCAATATTATTGTAAAATAACATTAAAATAATTTGGACCTTAAATAAATTTTTTACTTCTAACAAATTAAATACAAATATTTATTACAAGATTCTGATATTATTATACATTAAGATTGTGCAAAATATGTATTATTCTAACAAATTATTTATGTATTATTACAAAAAAAATCTGGTGTGAAACAATCATTTAGTAAAGTGTCAAAACAAACGCACTTCCGGTTATCTGATTTTTTTCAAACTCGGAATTTCAACAACATATTTAATTCAAATTAACATTATTTAGATGACAGAATTGTCTAATAAACTGAAATAGCAGTTCAGATGAAAACCTAACCCCACCCCAGAAGTGCCCTTAAATGAATTTTCCTAGAGAAATGTTTCAAATAAAAATTGTAGCTCTTTGTATGTGTAGTTAATATAACAAGTTTAAAGAAAATCTTCGGAGCCATTTTTCAGAAAATTGCAAAAATGTAAAAAAAAAATAACTAGTAAAGTGGTACTTCCGCTTGAGGAATATTGACACATAACGCACCGTCAGATCCCATGGTGATACCTAATCGTAATATCAAGTTTGAACTTCCTACGATTTTTCGTTTTTGAGCTATGCTGTTCACATACATACATACATACACACACACACACACAGACCATTTGCTAAAAACCACTTTTTTGGACTCAGGGGACCTCAAAACGGATATTTCCGGTGAAAACTCAATATCGAAAATTTGACACGATTACAATACTTCCTCTTTACTAGGAGTAAGAGAAACTAAAAAAGAAACATGCAAAAACATAAAAAATAAGTATTATTTTGTATTATGTAAATATGTATTATTATGTATCTAAAAAAAAAAATTTACCTGTATTTTAATTTTCATTTAACGAATTACTGGTAAATGAAAAAGTCGGTAAATTTACAATCCTACCCATCCCTCTCCGCCCCCAAAAGGCTCAATTAAATGAATTTTTCCCAAAGAAATGTTTCAAATAAAAGTTTGTAACTCTTTATATATGTATTGTAGTCAATATACTAAGTTTTAAAAAAATTTTATTGAAGCCGTTTTCGAAAAAATCGCAAAAAAGTTGAAAAAAAAAAAAAATTCAGTTAAGTGGAACTACCGGTTCCGGAGGAATTTTGACACGTAAGTTCCTTTCAGATCCTAACGTTGATATCTAAACGGAATATTAAGTATGAACATTCCCCGATTTTTCGTTTTTTAAACTATGCTATTCACATACATCAAAACGTGTATTTCCGGTGAAAACACGGTATCGAAAATTTTATGTGATTGCAATACTTCCTCTAAAAGAAGTTGGATTAAGTAAAAAAAAAAAAAAAAAAAAACACACTCACATAACTTTCTCTTACTCTCGTTTATAAAATTGTAATTGAGAAATTTTATAGTTATTATACAAAATTTAAGGAAATTTATCGGCGTTTTTTAAAAGAATAAAATCGCGAAAATTGAAAAAAACTATTCAGTAAAAATATACTTCCGGTTTATTAATTTTTTTTTTTTTAAATTCGGAATTTTTGGCAATTTCCTATTCATTTCTAATTACCGTGATCCAAGATCATATACGTATGCGTTTTTTTCCGATTTGTAAGTCTGACCCAGAGTATCATGCCATCTAAAATGGGCAACTAAATATTTAATATCAATTTCAATTTTAACAAAAAAAAAAAAAAGTGGAGTTATTATTATATATTTCCAGTGGAGTGTATATTTCCAGAATCTCAGCCATACGCGGATTTACTACAAAATGTTAGCGGTCTCATTGACTACTCTGTGATTACTTTATGCTTTGAAACTTTAGCTAATTAGTGTGGTAGCCAATTAATTAATTAAGCTAAGCAAGGTTCATAAAAGAAAATATATATAACCGTTAATTACTAATTAACATAATCATTTATTAGTAATTTTCCTAATTTCCTGTATGGCTGGCACACAAAAGAAAAGAAATGAGTATCTATGTAAACTAATTAAATTAGATAAACACCCTTCCATCCCAAACACCCAAATAACGCTTCAAATTTAAAATACTTTTCCAGTACTAAAATATCTAAATAATAAAAAAAAAATCTGGTGTGAAACACTCACACAACTTTCTCTTACTCCTGTTCTCAAAATTATAATTGACAAATTTTATAGTTTTGTGTACCAAATTTAACGAAATTCGTCGAAAACTGAAAAAAACTGTTCAATAAAAGCGCACTTCCGGTTTACTAAATTTCTTAAAACTCGGAATTTTGGCCATCTATTTATTTCTAATCACACACACACACACACACACACACACACAGACCATTTGCTAAAAACCACTTTTTTTGACTCAGGGGACCTCAAAACGGATATTTCCGGTGAAAACTCGATATCGAAAATTTTAAACGATTACAATACTTCCTCTTACTAGGAGTAAGAGAAAGTAAAAATAGTTCAATAATTTTAATTTTGTACATTGTACAACAGTTGTACCTGTTTGTATGTGTAGTTAATATACTTAGTTTAAAGAAATCTTTCAGCCTCTCAGAGGGGGCTATCTTCAAGCAAAACCTGACCCAGGAATAAAGGCTGCGTTCGATGGCTGAAATAATCCATACTACAATAGATATGTTCAGAGGGTAGCTGCTGGTTTAGTTTTTACTCCAAAACCCTTAGTTTTAGATACCAAGTTATACTTCATATACAAAAAAAAAAAAAAAAAAAATCCAGTAAAAAGTTTAATAATACAGCCGAAATCTCGATTTATTTCAAACCATGGAAAGGCCTCAACCAAAATTTTCCTGGTTCTGTAATTTTTTTTTCTGCTATCGAAGCAACATTAAGAAAGATACGGTTTGGTAAAATATGTGAGAGGGAACAAATATGTGATGGTGGAAGTGTACTCGTATTCGAAAGTGATTCAATTAGTAAGTAAAGGAGGCAATGATCTGTTAATCAAAGAATAACTTATATAAAAATAACGATACTTTCAGTTTCATAAGTTGGCATCACTGTTTGAAATAGTTGTCTAACAATGTTGCGGACCACACAAGCTTTGTTATTCATCTTTAACAATGACAAGTAATCACAAAGATATCTATATTTTGGAAGAACAGAGTACGATTGATATATGATTTCTTGTTTCTGAGAGGGTGAGAAACCAAATGAAATTCACTACGTTTAAATATATAGTTGGATACGCAACATCTACTACATTAAGTTGAAGTCATCTCTCTACACTAATTGAATAATAACCTTCCTGTGACAATGGATGAGAATCTGAAACTGGTCAGTACCAATATAAAACGAAGCATGGCTACGATGGATAAAAATTAAAGACAATACATTTTTTATTAAAATACGCAATGTTTTTAGAAATGTTAAGTTTAAATTAATACGTAACTGAGAGGCTTCCCAAACTCCTCTAAATTCGATTTTACATGGAGAAATGTATGAAATATAAGAGATTAGGTTTATGTCTGTTCACTGAATATTTCAACTATAAAAAAAAAAAAAAATAATGAATTTCAGCCTTTTTTGAGAAAATCCCAAAAGATGCAAAAATTTTTTCTGTAAAGTCCGCACTTCCGGTTTTAACTGATTTTCTTTAATTTGGAATTCTATCAATGCTGCTAATGTATATTAAATATTATATAGATGGTAAAACCATACATTCTACTGAATGTGGTACTTTGGAGAAAAATATAAAGCTAAACTATTCCTTCAGAACCCCCAAAATATCAATTATTCCTGGGGAAAATTTTTCAAATTAAGGTTATACCGTGAAAAACGTTTATCATGAAAAAAATCGGTTAACACGAAATCATTCTGCGGTCCCGACAAAGTACTATGCAGTAATTTCATACATTTTTTTTTTTTTCTTTTAACACGAAACTAATATCGCTTAACACGAAAAGATGTCACTTTCCGGACGAACAAAATATTCCTGTTTTCTATATATAGTCACATCGTCACGCAGATTTTTTGGCTAATTTTTACTTTCTCTTACTCCTAAGTAAGAGGAAATATTGTAATCTTGTCAAATTTTCGATATCAATTTTTCACCGGAAATATCTGTTTTGAGGTCCTCTGAGTCCAAAAAAGTGGTTTTTAGAAAATGGTCTGTGTGGGTGGGTGTGTGTGTGTGTGTATGTATGTATGTATGTATGTATGTATGTGAACAGCACAGTTCAAAAACGAAAAACCATAGAAAGTTGAAACTTGATATTCCGTTTAGGTATCACCATGAGATCTGACAGTACGTTATCTGTCAAAATTCCTCAACCGGAAGTACCACTTTACTAAAAGGGTTTTTCACTTTTTTGCAATTTTCTCAAAAATGGCTCGAACGATTATCTTTAAACTTTGTGTATCAACTACACTTACAAAAGATCTACAATTTTTATTTGAAACATTTCTCCGGCAATATGCATTTAAGGGTACTTTCAGGGGAGGAGGGGTGGTGGGTTGTCCTCTAAAGTGCTATATCAGTTTACTATACAATTCATTCAGCTAAACAATATTAATTAGAATTAAATGCGTTGTTGAAATTCCGAGTTTGAAAAAAAATCGGATGATCGAAAGTGCGTTTTTACTAAAATGTATTTTTCAGGTTTCTGGTATTTTTTTTACTGTCTTGCAATTTTCTCAAAAATGGCTCCGAACGATTTTCTTTAAACTTGGTATATCAACTACACATCTAAAGATCCAACCACTTTTATTTAAAACATTTCTCTAGAAAAATTCATTTAAGAGCACTTTGGGGGAGAAGTGGGGGGTTAGGTTTCCTCTAAATTATCATAGTTGATTATACAATTCTATTATCCAAACAAAATTAATTAGAAATAAATAGATGGCCAAAATTCCCGGGTTTTAAGAAAATTAGTAAACCGGAAGTGCGCTTTTATTGAACAGTTTTTTTTTCAGTTTTCGACAAATTTCATTAAAGTTGATACACAATTTATAACATTTGTCAATTATAATTTTGAGAACAGAAGCAAGAGAAAGTTGTCTGAGTGTTTCACAGCAGATTTGTTTTTTTTTTTCGTTAGACGGAATAAAGTAAACAATGGCTGCCACTGTTGGTAGGTTACCGCTTGTCCTTTGAGTAGGTAAAGGCACCGCCATCGTCCAAAACATTTCAGTTAGTTTTCGAATTCGGTGAATTTTGTGTTTTTTTGTTTTTTTTTAATAATTTTAATACATAAACTTATTTTTTTTACTTGTACAATGGCAGAGAAATCGGGAACGTAAACAAACCGCTATTTTATCGTTTAATACGAAAAAATATTTTGGTACCCTCAGTTTCCTTTTAAACGTTTTTCACTTATTATGTAAAAATTATAGGTATTTATGTATACAAATATTTTACGAAGTTTGAAGAAAATCTTTGGAGCAGTTTTCAAGAAAATTGGGAAAAAATGAAAAAGAAAAAAAAACATTCAGTAAAGACGCACTTCCTCTTGATATTTTCATGTCAGACGAAGTGAGTGGTAGCACCAAAATGGAATACCAAGTTTGAGTTTCCTACGATTTTTCGTTTTTGAGATATTTCGTTAACATATATTCGCTAAAAATTTTTTTTTTTTCAAACTCAGAGTAGCTCAATATTTCCGATGATAATTCAAATTCGAAAATTTGGCGCGATCGTAAATACTTCCTTTTAAAGAGGAAGTAAAAAGGTGATATGGTTTTCAGAAGGGGTAGGCGTACTCAATTATTCCCAATTAACGCTCAAATTATGCAGGGAAGAGTTCTGTCACTTACCCCTTATCATCTCCTCGGATCTCGTGTCATCAGATTTCTTGCTTCTTTTTTTTTTTTTTTTTAGACCCCTAAGGGAGTCATTATGTAGTGTAAAATTTCATAACAATGAAGAAATGAACACAACTGGGTCATATAGAAAAAGAATTTTTATACTGTTGGCATAAAAAACTATACGACAAGTGTGTAAATATATATTAAGGGGGGGTTTATGTCAAAGATAAATTGTAGAGATTTATCAATATGGCACACAATTAAACAATAACTACCTATCGTATTAACTTATTTTGAATGGCGTTCATATCATATTATTAAATATTACCACAACTTTATTATATATTTTTTAATCCCATTAACAGATAAAAACTAATTAAAAAATTAATTAATAAAAATAATGGCAATATTTTTATTATTAAATTGATTACCAATGATGTTCAAATACTTATAAAAAAATTGAGTTATTTGGAAAAAACAACGTTATTATTGTTAGATACTATATATAACCATTTCGTCTCGTATTCACCACCACACTTAAATGAAGCTTGCTTGCTGCACATGGTGGTCACATAATAGCGTCTCACATTTCCTACTCAGTGACGTAATTGGACTGCCCTCCTATTGTTTTTATATCTTCCCTTTTGATTCACATCTTATCTTCCTCACAATAAACATCTAATCAATAAAAAAAAAAAAATCTGGTGTGAAACACTCACACAACTTTCTCTTACTCCTGTTCTCAAAATTATAATTGACAAAGGTTATAGTATGTGTACCAAATATAACGAAATTCGTTGAAAACTGAAAAAAAACTGTTCAGTAAAAGGGCATTTCCGGCTTACTAATTTTCTTAAAACTAGGAATTCAGGCCATCTATTTATTTCTAATTAATTTTATTTGGATTATAGAATTGTATAATCAACTATGATACCACTTTAGAAAAAGCTGTAACCCCATCCCTCCTCTAAAAGTGGCCCTTAAATGAATTTTCCCAGAGAAATGTTTTAAATAAATGTTATAGATCTTTGTATATTTAGTTTATATAAGATGTTTCAAGAATATCGTCGGAGCCATTTTTGAGAAAATCGCGAAAAAGTGAAAATATCATTTAGTAAAATGGTAAAGTAAGTAAACGCACTTTTGCTTATTCGATTTTTTTTTTCAAACTCGGAATTTCAACAACATATTTAATTTGAATTAACATTATTTAGATGATAGAATTGTCTAATAAACTGAAATAAAACTTTAGATGAAAACCTAGCACCCCCTCCCCCATTAAATGAATTTTCCCAGAGAAATGTTTCAAATAAAAGTTGTAGTTCTTTGTATGTGTAGTTGATATACAAAGTTTAAAGAAAATTGTTGGAGCGATTTTTGAGAAAATCGCAAAAACGTAAAAAAAAAAAAAAAACAGCTAGTAAGTAATGTGGTACTTCCGGTTGAGAAATTTTGGCAGATAACGTACTGTCAGATCCACCTTGGTGATACCTAACGGAATATCAAGGTGTTCAACTTCTACGGTTTTTCGTTTTTGAGTATGCTGTTCACACAAACACACACCACACACACACACACACACCACACACACCAAACAAAAACACACACACACCACATAATATATATAATATATATATATATATATATATATATATATATATGCTAAAAACCACTTTTTTGAACTCAGGGTACCTCAAAACGGATATTTCCGGTGAATACTCAATATCGAAAATTTGACACGATTACAGTACTTCCTCTTACTAGGAGTAAAAAGCCATTTAGTAAAATGGTACTTCCGGTTGAGGAATTTTGGCAGATAACTTATTGTCCTGGATTCCATGTTGTGACCCCAAATGGGGCATGTCAAATATGAATTTTTTGCGGATATTACGTTTGATGAGCCTATGCTGAATTTTTTTTTTAAGGCGCGTCAACATCTATGGTCATTAAGGCCCGGAGCCTTCTCAGTGTACTGAGGGGCCTCCGTACAGGGTTCTCTCGCTACAGACAACACTGTCCATCACCGGGCAGTGAGCTGTAGAGGTTCCTAGGAAGAAAAAATCTAAGGGTAGCACTGGACTCGAACCCGGGACCTCCGCGTGGGAGTCCAACGCGCTAACCACTGAGCTAATATCTCCCCTGCCTATGCTGTTAAAAAAAAAAATCACATACATACTCTGAGGGACCTGGAAAGCATGTACTCCCAATGTAAACTCGTTAACGAAAATTTGACACGAGTTTAATACTTTCTTTAACAGCTGTTAGAGAAAGTAAAAAAGTAAAAGCGACCAGTTTTTAATGTAAATTTTTGTAAATATCTTTTATATATATATATATATTTTTTTTTATGGTCACCTTGAAACCTGACGTAGTTCAAGAAATTCTCATGAATAACTAAAATATAAAATTATTTTATTTATTTAAATATTTTTTAAAGGTTTCCTCCAATTTTTTTATTTTTATTTATATTCTAAAGGAACATTAGTGATAATTATTCATGAAATTTGATATATAGTAAAAATGACCAACTAGTTAGTATATTATAAAAACGTGTAGTAGCTCGTTTAGTTTTATAAAAAAAAAAAAAAAAAAAAATTATTTAGACTAATTAAAATGACTTACAGCTCGTCTCTCGTCTGTTATCTGAGTAGGTCGCGCTTTGAAAGCTGACAAAACATAGATAACAGCTTGCATATAATAACACAATACCTTGCACTATACATATACATTTAACAGAGATGAAAATTCTAAATTTTTAATGTTAATCTACGTATTATTTATTTTAATTAATAAATAAAGAAAATATAGTATGAAAAACACGAGACGATTTTCTTTCTATCTGCAATCCCTCATAGACGAATTTCCTTCAAATGGAATTTTACCCCAAAATTTAATAGCCTCTCATACTAATGTGAGTGAGGGGTATCTGCACTTTAATGATTTTTTTTTTTTTTTATCAGGAGGAACTCCTTCAGAACACGTTCTAAAATCAATAAAAATAAAAAAAATATATATAAGTTATATGAAGCCCAAGGGAGATATAGTTTTGCAGAATATCTCATATTAGAACTGTATACTTTAATAAAATGATATTTTAAGCAAAATATAATCTCATTCTAACACAAAACTTCTATAAATAAAGATGGAGAGAATTTTGACAGAAACTTTGATGTAAAACATTCAACATCATCATCATGCGCCTCTTCTACCGCCTTAGCGGTGTGTGACACGGAATTAATTAGAAAAACTTACTCTTTATATATATATATAATAATTATTTTTTAGTTTTGCGCCCTCAAAGACCGGCTGAGGATCGTATCAGGACTAAACTAATTCATATTATAGGATATTCGCCACGCTTTCATGACTGAAGAGAAACTCCTTCTGGGCGAACGCGGGGACAGACCGCGAGCAGATGGTGGACTGTCTCCGGAACCAGACAGCATAGCCTGCCGTGACGGCTTAATCCTTTAGGATATTGTTCTTATAATATCTAGGTGACCACCACTTGAACCTATACAGTGATAAGGGTCCCCTCCTTTTCTGGGAATAAATTCCCGCGGGTACATCACAGATGAGACGCCTCTAAATCCACAGACAGCATCGCTATCCAGCACCGCTAGGTATTGTCCGTAGATGGTCTTCACTCTCCATGAGTCCCACTATTCCGCCCTGTAGGCACCTTGTGACTGGGGGAATCCCTGAAGCGGAATCACAACCGCAAGTAAAAACTCGATTCTTGTCATACGGTAAAAAATATTATGCCATTATGATTATTATTACTATTATTTATTGATAACTAATTACTGGCGGTATGGTAAATTCCCAACCACCAGGCGAAAATTTACAATAAATTATAATATTATAATATTAATAATTTATTTATAAACCAAATAGAATATTGCGGAATTTCCTGACAACTGTAATTGTTCCTAGTAAGTAATACTGCCTACTGGGCTTTAGCAATTACTGCCTGTGGGAGAGGTGCACAATCTCTTCAATATCCACCACCGTAGTTTTGGCCACTAACAAGAAGATAACAATCGGCACTTGCTTGTATGCTATCAAGGATGTACAACAGCTGTTTCAGCTCCTTCCGCCAGTTCCAAATAGTTTCCTAACTTTTTCTTTTCTAAATTTAAGGCGTCTTAACATCTGTGGTTATTTGCGCCCGGAGCCTTTTCAGTGCATTGCCGGCCTCCGGACAGTGTTCTCCATCACCGGACAGTGTGCTGTAGGGGCTTCTAGGAAGAGAAAATCTGAGGGTAGCACGGCTGGATTCGAACCCGTGATCTTCGCGATGCTAGTCCAGCGCGCTACCACTGAGCTAATCCCTTCCCTTTTCTTAACTTTTTCATCTCTGGTTGCCTTCTTGCTTTCTTCGACTACAGAGTGCTTGCTTAAATATTTTAGCAACATTAGTAAATTGTATTAAATAACATATTATTAGTATTGTGATTCGTATATGGGTAGGATCAAGTTCTACACAATACACAGCCCCACTAGACCCTAAGTACGGAGCCCTCTCCGCTGGACTTAGGACAGTGTTTTCTTCCAGACAACCTTGCCTATCATCGGACAGAGGGGCCATAAAGGGTAGCCAGAAGATGGAAATCTAAAGACCACCACTCCTGGACTTGAATCCGGGTTCATCGAGTCCCAAAATCAGCACGCTACTCTGAACTAATCCTAACCCTAATAATACTTCCCCTTAACAATAATAATAATAAAAAAAAATATAGTAATAAATTTCAATTAAACAAAAGGAAATTAATAAATATCACTATAAAATTCAAATCTTAAATAAGGAGGGATTAAAAGAGAGAGAAAGTATATCATGTCTTCTTCTAAAGATGTCGGCTGGTATTTGAGAAAGTCGGTCAACAGCATTTTAAACTTACTTTTCTCATGTTTAAAAAGATTTAGGACAATATTTATTAGGAATGATATAAAAAATAAAAAAAAAATAATAATAAAATCTGCTCTGGGAGAGAGAAACAACTTTCGAACTTCTTAAAAAAATAAAAATAAAAAATATAAATAAAAGTCATTCTGCATTCTAAATATTATTTATTGAAGCTATTAAATTCATTTCTTTTTAAAATCTTTTAAAAAAAATGATGAGAACATCAAGTTGTATTAAGAATAATCAATTAATTAATTAATACCGTTAATGTATTGCAGAAATACAAATATTTAAATAAACTCTCCTCGCTAAAATTCCCATTGCTAACTTATATTTCAATTGAATAAGAAATGCACGCATGAACATTTAGAGAATTTTATAAGCATAATTTTTGAACTTTCTCTTACTTCTGTAAGAGGGTACTAATGCGCTCGAATCAAATTTTCGAAATTGAGTTTTCAAAACTGGAAATGACATCATATTAAAACATCTCACAGCAGAGATGAAAACATTTTGAATGTAGTTGAAAAAAAAAGTATATTCTTTTGAAAAAAAAAAAGGCATATAAAATAAAAGCTTGTTCTCGCTACATACATATTTGTGCAAATCTTTATTTTCCACCTTGAACATAATAAAATCAATAAAATCAGATCTCAACTTGATGACTGTTTTACGAGTGGGATCGATATCTTACTAATGAAATGCAATGTCAAAGGATCCGCACTAATTGTGAAACTTTGTTAGTTTTTATTTTGTATAAATCTTGTGACTCCTCCCTTTTAGATTTCCTTGTTTGTCTGTGGTTGGCCTTGTTTAGAATGTTAGATAACTCTTTAATCAAACTCTTATCTTTAAGATACATCTTTGTCGTGTTTTTATTAAAAAAGTCTTCTTTCTTTTTTTTCTGTTTAATATTTTTCTTCCCTTGTTTTGTTTTTATTACTATTTTAACTTTAATTACTCTTTATTTTTTATTTGATTTTATCTGTTTTTAATATGATATTTTATTCATTATTTCTAACTTTGTTTTTTCGTATTAATGCTTTTCTTTCTTTTGTAAATGCCATTACAAACTATTAATAAGGTACGGGTGTTGGTGTAGTGGTTATGAGCATGGACTAGTAAGTGGGAGGTTCCCAGTTCGAGTCCCGCGTATAACTGCTAAATTTTATATTTGTTTAAAAAATGTTATTAGTACAGTAGATGCTTCCGCCCCCGTCCACGACACCTAATTTGGTAGCTGGACGTTAGGCTCGCCTAAAAAAAAGTAGGCACTACTTTACGAGCTAAAAATGTAATAAAATGAATATTGTAATGATTAAAATATTTTAGCAAAAATAATTATTTATTTATTTATAATAAATGAGCACCCTATTTGAACAGTGTTTTTTTTTTTAAATTCACCTTGTTCCCGCCCGCCCACCACTACTATTCCCAACCTCGCATCCGCCGGCGCCACAATTAGGTTGAGAAACCCTGATCTACACTAAGTAATCCTATCATTTTTTTCAAAGAACACTGACTTTTTTTAAGTGGGTATTTGGGAGAGCAGCAACTTTTAAGTTTTCCTCTAAAAAAAATAATGCTTTTTAATTTTGGCAGTCGTGGTCCCCTTTCACCCTAAAACAATCTTTTTACAGTCTCTAAGTACTGTATATTATGGGGAGTATAAAAAACAAATTACTGTTTTTCAAAAAAAAAAGTCATTTTTTTATTACTTTTTATGATTTTTTTTATTAATATTCAAAATATAACCAGTCCATTGTGGTTATAGATTGTAAGTCATCGTTCTGTCAGCTGTTTGGAATCCACACTGATTTCCTTGGGTTTCGCATCAAAATAAGTCCTTCACTCAAAGCTCAAGTTCGGTGGAAGTTATAAAAATTTTCTTCCGCAAAGAAGGGAGCCTTGATCGAAACAAATGTTAGTCTGGATGGAGCTAAGTTTGGACTGTAATGGTGGCTGCAAAAGAAGTTCCATGCCATCAAGTTGTTCCATTTTTTTCTTTAGTCTGACGGGGGGTGGTATGTGGTGGTCAAGTGGTGGCTTAGCCATTTTTGTGTACATTGTATCTATAATAATGTATAATAACTAATAATAATCTATAACAATATCTAATAATTGTAAAGGAGTGAAATTCATGTGCAACGTCCAACGGGGAAAGAATTCATGAAGAATTACTCCTTTATAGTTTCAAAAAATGCACATCGAATTTTTTTTTCTTCTCAAATTTGCCCTCTTGCACCACAACCGGAAATGTCGTTAGACCGTGATTCAACCACCTGACCACCTGCCTCGGAATCAGGATTTCGCCAGTAAATCCACAAGTCTCATCATATATTGTCACTACTATTCTCTTTATAAATGTATGTGTGATGGATTTTTTTTTATGTATGAAACATAAAAAAACCATTTACAAGCCATCTAAAAGAATTAAAGTGTAAAAATTATATCAGTTATTATCGTTCAATTTAATGTATTACTGATTTGTAAACCAGATTTTGTAAAAAATAAATAAATAAAAATATATCCTTATAATAATTCAAATTTCTTAATTACCATTCCAATCTTTATCAATTAATTTTCAAGTACGTCAAAAAAAAAAACAGCAACAACAAAAAAAAAAAACGAAAAAACGTTTTCTACGAACGATGCAACTATCATCGTTTCGAGTTTTTTGGAAAATTCAAGTAAGTTATATCGCTCCAGCAAATTCTTCTTGAATTCCAAATAATCCAATAATGTTTTAAATTATATTTACAAAGTGCAGAATGGTGGTAAAATAGCAATATTAAGTTTGCTTTCTTCTAATTAAGCTATTAATTTTTACTACAATCTATAGCAAGAAGCACATGATCAACACACACACTAACTGATTTGGTGTATTAAATT